>JALRMI010000300.1:0-37072 GCA_026120165.1 Leptosphaerulina australis
AGAAAGAGAGCGGAACACCTCCAATAGACTTGTACATCACTGCCCTCGTTCTTCAGAGGGCTGTGAAGACTGAAGGCCACCCGGTAACAAATGCCATCAGGGCAAAGCTCCAGGAAGTGTGGGCAGATGCAACACAAGCGGAGCCCCGGCGTAGGAGGGGGAGACCTCGGAAACAAACGACCCAACCAAGTACCAACATTGACAAGGCGAGGCAGAGAGGTAAGGAGATAGTAGACAGGAGGACAAGCAACAGGGCAGAACCCACGCCAAACCAACGTGGTGGCAGGATCCAAGTACGCAGCCAAATCAGGGAAATTGGTGACGAGCTTCAGGAGGAGTGGAAAAGAAGGTGGGAGTCCCAGGCGGCAAAGCCGCGCCGGCACGCACCCACATGGAAAGAAGGCTGGTCGAGCCAGCCAACATGCATATACGACGGTGTCCGGAAACATGTAGCGACTGCCATCTTTCTACTTAGGTCGGAGGTGCTGGGGCTGAGAGCATGGCTGTCGGGTGTAGGCGTCCCAGGTATCACGCCAGAGTGCTCCTGCGGATATCCGCGTCAGACAATCCAACACGTACTGGGATTCTGTCCTGATCAGGTCGAAGCGCGAACCAAGCTCCTTGACAGGACAGGGCACACACAGATGAACCGCCTGTTGCGCGAAAGGGACACAGCGAAGTGGGCAGGACAGTGGCTCCTGGACACAGGCCTACTGGAGTACCTCCAAGTAGCGCTTAAAGTCGAAGCCACAGACACAGGGGATCGGGCACCCTTCAACAACGCCTAGGAGTTGCCATACTCCCCCGCGGCCTGAATATCTAGGCAGCACAGACAAGGTGGAGCGCTGTAAGCGGGCAGGGTAAGGAGCTGTTGATTAATGTTCCGTAGTGAACAACCCAAGCCTGGCCTGCGCGACGGCGCCAAGAAAGGGTAAGTGCGAGGTCAGAGAATGCTAAAGGATAGAATAAGGAGGTTTTTAAGCTGTAGGTGTAGCCAGCAGCTCTGTTTGCCCTTAACAAAGTAATGTAGTCTCTACAGTGTCAGCACGCTTATATAGCGCTCGGTAGCACTTAAAATTCCAGATTATTTATTTATCTTAGTTCTACGACTACTGTTTGTTCTGGCCCTGAATTAAGCCTATTGTAAGTAAGCTGCTAATCACCAAGTATCAAAGTTTCTTTCCTATCTTGTAATTACCAAAAGTCTCCTAGTGCTTTCAGTGCAGAAAGGCGCCATATCTGGTCTTGGGGCCAATGCCCTCATCTGCCAAGATAGTATTTACTAGATGTATACTGAAGTACAACTGAAGAGTAAACTCATCATTTGTATAAACCTCGCTCTTGGGAATAACAAGAACATAAAAATGAACAGAATCATGGAGATGTATAGTGCAGACCTATGTCACGGCACATTGAACATCCTTCATGGAGTACCTTCTAGAATCCATGAAGCATCTGTAAGAACCACCAGTAGTTGCAGTCAATCGATGATATGATTAAGTCAAAACGACCACAATCTGAAATTTTGGTGCCGAATAACTCCTAAATTATCTTGATACGCACACCAACAGCTATGGAAACCCGAGCCTCCACGTATAGATAAGTCCTAAAATCTGACTGATATAGTGACCACATCGGGTTGAAATCCAAAAGTACAGCTCAAGCTCGCAAAAATGCACTCTAATCTTTCAGGTCCGATTCTACAAAGCGGTGCATCGAGTTTCCACAACCGATGTCATTGCAGAAGACTTCGCCTTCTTGCAATCCGTACCCACAACCCCGACCCGTCTCACTAATACTATTAGCATAGTGCCGGCTGCCCTTCAAGTAACTAATCCCCAATATCATTCCCTGTCCTTTTCACATCAATATCGGGAGAATCATACCGAAGATGTTGATGACCAGTTCGGTCCCAATCCTCGGGCTAAGTCGGTAAACTTAGAAGGTCGCCACTCTCAACGTGCACAACATGCTATGCGTGGTACCCGTCAGCTAGTAACTCTCTCCCGGCTTCCCAAGAGTACCCCGAATAGGCGAAAATGCTGTGACATATGTAGTTTTAACATCGTGGTCAACTCTTATATTCAGCACTACCACATAGTACCGTCCTCATACGAACGTAAAGGTAGCCTTAGGATGGCGCAAATTACTGTGGGTTATCAAGTGCTACAATGCTGTCCAAATTCAACAAATCTCAATGTCCTGCGATAGCTGCTTGAAAGGATCGCATGCTGCTTGCTAGCGGCAGTTTCCTGCCTCTCATACATGAATCTTACGTAATATACTCAAACCGGCAAAACAGAAGGTTCTTTGCAATAGTAAATGATGGCAGAACCTCATGCCTGAAACGCTGCTTTTATATGGTAGACAGTAAGTTCTAGGGTAGAACTGAGAGGGACATGACATCCAAGTACATATGATTCACCAACTCTCACAAGCAGAGTTGCCAACAATCAATTCAATCTGCCTTCTGGCTTCACGCGCTTACCTAATAAGGAAAGGACTAATCCTGTATAGGTAATCACTAGGCCTATATAGGTAATCAATCAATTCAATCCGAGTCCTCTGAGCCCCACTTAATTGATTGTTGGCAACTCTGCTCACAAGGGTAATATATGCGGCACTGGCCCAGCAGGTACAACGCCATTACATGCTGCCACCGATGCATAACCTCGTTTGATCTGATATTATTAGTATTCTGTAACCCAAACTCTGATACGATTTGTACTTACAATATCGAACTGAGTGCTCTTCTGGAATGCTCCACCAGCTGTTTCAGGACCATCGTCCCAATACAATCGTCTTAACCATGCATGTAGTAGCGGGTAGTCCATTCGTATCATTTTCATATTGCATTTGAAGAGCGTGTAGTACGCTATATCGAAGCGGATAAGGGTGGGGTAAAGACGAATGTCAGCTTCAGTGATGTGATGTCCGAATAGGTACGGCTGATGTCCAGGTTTTGAGAGATGATGCTCCAATCGGTCCAACGACTGGAATAGCTTGGTTATGTGTGCATCGTATGCAGCTTGCGATTTGGCGAAGCCGATTTTGTAGACGCCATTGTTAATTGTGTCATGCACCCAGGCGTTGAGTTCGTCGATCTCGTCTCGCAAATGTTCAGGTATAAGGGCAGCCGAGCCCTTATTCACTTCGCGTCGCTCATGCGGAAGAAAATCTTCAAAGGCACTGATAAATATGCGAATGATTTCGGCGCTGTCGTTGTTTACAATGGTACCTTTACGCTGTTATACGACTTCAACGGGGTGCAAAGGAGCAAGACGAACCGTGGTGTTTGTCCCACAGTACAGGAATTGTGATCCTTCCTGTATAGCTTGGATCTGTTTTCAAGTATAGCTCTTTTAACCACCTGAAGCCATATACCGGATCACATGTTGGTCCACGGTGTCCGGAGAAGTACCAGCTGTGTATTGGATCTCTTGCGTCGACTTCCACAACTTGTATAACTTCTTCAAGACCTTTTAGAGCTCTCGCAATTACAGTTCGATGGGCCCATGGACAAACCGAGTTGACGTATAACACATAACGGCCACTCTCTGCAGCGAATCGTTCTGATGGTATTGTGTTTTGAAACTTGGAAGGCATGCTGCCGCAAGGATTTTTGTGGTCGAGAGGCCCACCAGAACAAAGCTAAGATTGCGATGTCAATGTCATGTAGAGGATGTGTTTTGCGGAGAATTAATATAGAGCTGTTAGACCATACCTTAGAGGCAGTCATTTTGAACGATGTGTTATATTGTTAATGTGTCTTTATTGCCTGATACTTGAAGTTGACCAATCGTAGTGCCTGGAAGTACAGTGCATGTGTCCAGATTATGGAAATAGATGACTTTGTCTGATAAAAATACTGAGAGCGTGATTACAAAACAATAGAAGTTAAGCAAGAATAATTTCAATGATTAGTATACCCTGCTGCCAGAAACAGTTAGCCCTCACGCACAAGTACGATCTGATCCTTGCATCTGGATAACTTTGATGGCAGACACACAATCACTTGAACGCAAGAATGAGAATGTATTTCTTCGGAGATTATGGAGTGCAAGGGTAGGTATTGCGTGAGTTGTTCGCTGTTCGCTGCTGTATAGAAGCGGGAAAGCAGGGACTCAGGCTCGCTTATTTACTGTGCTTATGCTCGCATACGTATGTTCGCGCAATGTGTACCTCGGCACGCACCGAACCCTCCAAACAGTGCTGTAGAGCCACAGAGAAGAAGATCCTATCATAAGGCTCTTCAGCATAGTGATCTATTGATCTATGTAATAAACTTTCTTGTTTGTTTGTTTTTTCTTTCTTTTTTTTTTCGGGCAATCACGCTTCTTTTGCTTTTTTCTACCGCTGGTTACCGTAAGGCCTGCACTAAGGCCTGCGCTTGCCTTTTTGGGATAATTGTATCACTTTTGCAACGTCATTAGCACGGTAATGCATTAAGCGGTTTTTATAATAGCTTTCCCTTCTTGTTCTCTATCCATGCCCACCCCTAACCCTCCCACATGCACAGGGACAGCTTCAGACTGCACATAGATATTTAAACCGCTCATACCGAGTGGTCTAGAGCAACGATTACGATCGCTGCGCCGTTCATCTTAACTTGTAAATCAGAGGCGGCTTGCCGTACTGTACCACCGGCACCAAATTTGGTCGTGGAGGCATGTTTCCGAGATCGAATTACTGAACATTCGGCTACCTATCAAGGAACTTGTGTGATCCCCAGAAATGTAATCATCAAGGAGATCGTAGAGCAAAATTGTTCTGGGTTGCATTATCCAAACCTAGATTGTTGCTTTATCCTCTCCTCATCCGCTTTGTAGATGATTTGATATCACTTGAACGCTATTCACGATATAGCGGTCTTGCAATCGCAAGTTTACATCTGAGAACCAGCTCCATGGAGGGCAAAATAAGTTCCTTATTCAACGCTGACAACGCCAAAGCGCAAGACAAATGCAGCTTGGGAAGCGGACGCTCGCTAACACCATGAGCCCAAGCTCATGCTTCTAGAAATGCTCAAATACACACCTTCATTGTTCTAAATGGAACTGCCACAGCAGCCCTTTTACGCGCTTGCCTCACACATTGTTCGCCCCGCTGAAACTATACCCACTCCCCCCATGACTGAGGTTGCTGACGCGACTCGGTGCCCTATCACCACCTGGCCCCACACTTGCGCCAGCCTCCTTTCTATACTCCTCATATCCACCACCAAGCGTGTAACCCCCAGGCGACAGCGCGTCCGAGCCGTAAGCGTTCGTGCTATTGCGGTAATCCGCGTAACCCGTGGGTCGGTCATATGGTTCGCCATTCCTATCCTCACCCCAGCTCAGAGGACGACCTGGATGTCTACCCTGGTCTGTCTCTGTTGAGTGCAGCAGTGCGTACTCATCTTCTTCTTGATTTCCGCCACGCTCAGTGTGTCTATCGTCATCATCGTCGTCATGTGTCTCGATCTCGGTAGACCATGCGTTGTCCTTGTTATTATCGCCGCTTGCGTAGTAAGGGTTCTCTTCTTTCGACTCGTAAGGGAGGACGCCCTCTCGGAGGAATTTGTGCATGTAGTAACCAGATATTGCGCTCGTGAGGGCGAAAAAGATACTGTAATTCTCGTCAGCCTTTCCTTTTTTGCAAGAGAGAAACGGAAAATGCATACAAGATCATGACGCCGATGCCAACCGAGCCTTTGCTGATGTTGCACATCGCCTCACTGCCATATTTGAATGTGGTGCAGTTACGATCATTGTCGCCAATATTTTTTTCTTTGGCACCGTCTTTAATGCCTTGCGAATTCCACATCGCAACAGCGATGAATGCAGCGAACCACAGTACTGCCGTGCTGTCAGCCTGATGTCGTGCGCTTGCCTGTGAGTATTCTACTTGTGTATAGTAAGTCGACCGTCAAGAAGGCGTACGCATTTGCAAACTTCTTGGTTCGACTCCACATGGGTACCATAACAAGGTAGATAATCGCTGGTATACTAAGGAAGCACTGCAGTAGCGTGTCAGCCTTGCTCTCCTGCCAACCTGAACATTGCGCCGCTACCGCCACCGCAAGATGTCCAAACCTCATGGCTATACACTCACCATGGCAAAGTAGTATTTTGTCGCACCACCAATCGTTCCATCTTTTGTCATAACCGCGATCGTGAGGCATCCTGCTATGAAGATGAATACGACCTGGAGGATGTGTAAAAGAATCTTGCACTTTTGAATGTAGCTCTGTGGTATTCTTCCAACAGGCATTTTTGCTCTGAAGCTGCTGTCGAGGACGACCGGAGTGCGTTGTTATGGGCAATGGGCAGAAAGGTGCTGTGTTTACACGGTTCGGCCCTACGCAAACCTTCGGCTCGGTCGTATGCGTAACGATCGGTGTGACGAACAGGCTGCGGTAGAATCCCTGGGATCAGACGAATACTTTTATAAAAATACCACGTTCTGCGATCGTGGAAAAAGATATGAAAAGGTAAATGAGTGCGTGTCTGACATTGTAGCTGAAGGAGAGTCGCAGTCTGCCTCAGCCTCACTGCCGCTAGCTCACGCCTCCCCGCGCAACGGCAGGGGTCAACACACTATCGATAATTTTAGAACCACGTTGGTTAGTAGTTTAGGCGATTTACAGCCTAGGTTGTAATTTGAATCTGAGAATCAAAGATTTCGTCATGATGAGTATCGATCTTTAAATCTTGGTTTTATGTTGTCGATGCTGTTCGAAAAAGGTAGTGTTCTTGTAGGCTACGCTCTTCTGCGCTCTCCACCTGCGTGTTACGACTGTGTCGCAGAGGCATTCGCTACAATTCGCCTTGAGTATGCCTTGTCAGGCTCCAATTTTCATTCTTTCAGCTTGGATAACTATTCAAACTTTGGCTTCGGCGCAGCATGGACTTCCCAATCTGCACCAAACTGTCCCTTCACTTTTCCACGCTTGTCAGCATCTCCTAACGGTCCTGCTGCGCTGGTCACATCACTCGCAAGGATACCCTGCTTCTTGCCCGTCTTGAGGTACTTCAAGAAGTGGACCGACGCGTCAATGTATTCGCGCAGCGCAGTCTTCGAGTCAAGTTTGGTACCGGTCACCAGCTTCATAATCAAAGGTACGATCAAAGGTGCGTCAGTGCATGACGGGTGTGCCGTTCCAGCTGCATCAATTAGCATCATGACAGCATGGACACGGTACGGTAGCACTTACTCAAGGTCATCATCCAACCTACTTTCACGTTCTCGACGATCTTCTTCACGACATCAAAGTGCCAGCCTTGTCCATAGAACTGGGTCTGTTTTTCGGTCCATTCACCGCTCTGCATGACCAGCAGTGGGACGTCAATATCGCTGTTCAGAGGACCTGATCCTTTGCCTGGGTCCAGAGCAATGCCTCCGTTGAAGTTCAGGCCTTTGGACCTGGCAGATTTAAGTGCCTGCAAAGCACCTGTCGCGCCATAGGAGTGGCCTGCAATAGTAACAGCTGAAAGGTCAAGGCGGTTTGTAAAGCCAGGAAGCGCCTCTCGAGGAGAGTCTGGCTTCAAGTTGATGACTGGTGCCTCACCGGCGTTCAACTGAGCGAAGAGTTTGATAGTTTCTACCATTTCAGCTTCACGAAAAGCTAGTTGAGCTTCCTTGAGGTCGAGATCGGTCATGGGTTTCTTAGATCTGATGATGGTCAATTCTTTAAACGAGACAATGCTGGGCCGGCACAACTTACGCAAGGTCCGTAAGCTTCAAATGCCATACGCTCCTTTCTGTCTCATTAGGGTAGTGGACGATGGTGCCTGGACCACTTCCATCACGATGCTCGATTGCAGCGACTACGTAGCCGTAACTGGCAAGGCTTCCCAAGTAATGCGAATAACTTTGGCTCATACCAGCCATACCGTGCGTGAAGATCACGCATGGTAGTGCGTCAAGTCTTTCATCTCTCTTCAACTCAGTGTGCTCTTCCTCCGTTGTTTTCAAGATCTCGTCAAATTCACTGGCGCTCCCACCTTCATCGAAAAGTACTTGTCCAGAGGCAGACAAGATCGGACTATCAACAACACCAGGAATAACGGTTGAAGATCCTAGCGCCCATAGAGCGAACGTGAAGACAGGACCGAGAAGTGGTACTCCAGCGAGGCGGGCGTACCCTTGGCCTGTTAAGGAGACAGGCTGCGGAAGCCATGGGCGCGCCCACGGTCGTTTCGAAGAAGGGGCTTTGGGTAGAGAGGAGGGATAGTAGAGTGTGACAGCCAAGGTCGATAGTTCGAAGACGTTTTTTCCTGTCTCTTTTAATGTTGCTTCGTAGATAACCCGTCTCTGGACTTCTGTCTCGACATCCAGAATTCCGACCTCATATGGACCTGTATAAGGAAGCAATGGCGATGTGATTGGTGTTAGGCCTATTACGAACATCCAGAACGAAACAGATGCAGATGTGAAGAAGGCTATGCGCCGCGGCGTTAACCGGCTGAGACCGAAAACCATGATGAATATCGACAAAGCCTCAATCTGGAATATAGCAAAATGAGAACAACCGGATGGCCCGGGGGGTATATGAAGATCACCACGGGGTATCACAACGAGATTGTTTGGTTGTATGAAATGGGAGATTGAGTTGAGTAAGGCGATATGCTTCAATATCAGGATGACGGGTGTGGCTTGGGTTCTTGCTGTGGCAACAATATGGATGATGGCAGTTGCGATGGATGGTGAGCGATGACGTAACCGTGCAAGATCCTGCAGGTGCAAACACCGACTTTCCAAGACACAACCTTGAGCTCAGGAAACGCCACAGTCGAGGTTTAAAATGGACGGATCCATTATGCCCGTCTTGTGATATGGTATCGGGTGCTCAATTTGCTAGCATCTGACGATTACTGCACATCTCTAACTCATAGATGCTGCCCAAGTGCATATTAAGACCTTGCTACGGCTTGTATGCAGAGCGCACACCGTGGTTCAGGTAGAAGTCGTCTCGATGCGTCTTTCAAGATGCTAACTTACCACGAGGACACTTGAAGACCTCTGACGATTTACATGGCCAGGCAGGAAACTGGAGTCCAAGACGGTCAAATGCAAATGAGATTGAGATAGCGAGGAGAACAACATTGCCTGTCGCAGTGATACGTTCAAGAGAACCGGAGGGCTATTATACTTTACAGCATGGAAGAGTTTGAGGTTTCAGCCTTTAAGCTGATAAGCAGCGTGAAAGACGATTATGAAGAGGGCTCGAAATTGACCAGTCTACAAGAACATCTTGTATTGGAGATTTTTCAGAGACTTATACTTCCAAAAGTATCAGGTTCGACTGCTGTTACTTGTTAGACAGTATTTCTATCACTGCCTGGCGTGCCGATGGAGATGATCAAGCCGACAAATTCCCCTGTCGATAGATCGGATAGGCTTTTATAAACGACCATGGAACAAAAGCTGTTCTGAAGAGACTGGGCCCTAGCTGTATCAAAAAAATTTCCATCACACTTCATGAGCTCGATCACTAAATCTTGCATGGTGTAAATGTCAATCGGCTTTAGAGAGGACACCAATGGCCATTTGTACGGAGAAGTACCGAATGACGCTGGAAATATGGAGGTATTACTACAACACCTGGCTACATATCAAGCAAAGTTACCCAGTTTGTGACATTTGATGTTCCATCGGAGAAAGGCATAAATTACTATGTTGGATCGATAGACGATGTGGCACCCAACTAAATCTCTGTGGACAAACATTGCGAGCTAAGTGACGGGATTGATTTTCGTAAGAATGGTGAGGTTTAAGCTCTCGTTCTGCCTCCCTCAAAACACGAAGGACGCACCTAGCATGGATCTATGGCTATGCAGTGCCACCACGGAAGGCAGCTCCTGTGCAGTATGCGAGGTTAGGTCCTTCAAGTAAGATCCTCTTCACCAGTCAGGGGGATCTAAGCATGTGCTCAAGGCTGTAGCACTGGTGGTTTCTAAACGACGTTGGTTTAGCATGTACAGGCCCTGTTGTAGTACACCGTCAAATGTAGGAACACCTCAAAGTTTCTGGGGGTTCTGCAATAGACTTGAGATGTAAGCGGGACCTTCTTTACGGTTAATCAGTGACTAGTAGGGTTAGTTTGGCCACTGCATAAAGAGGCTGGTGATCTTGGGGTAGTGCACTGCGTGATACAAATACTGCAAACGAGCTCAACAAAACAGGAAACACCACAGCTGGTGGGTGGTACCAAAACCCGGTTGATAAACCCAATGGCACTCAGATGCCCTGTGCTGGTATGTGTCTTGGAATTGATGGAATATAGTCCATACTCAGTATATGGGGACAAGACCGTATGCAAAAGGTTCAAGAACAACGTGCCGATGCAGGACTCACAGCTTTTGGTGGTAGCATGATCACAGTTAAGCGTGTGGTAATAGTGGATGATTCTCGACAGGCAGGCATCGGTGTTGCGTTTCATTAGTGGAGTGACCCAAATCCATGGGAAAGTAGAGGCGCTGCGAAATCAAGTGCAGCTTTCGCGGTCTTCGTCAAAGAATGTCACATGGAACCAGATGAAATTGCAAAAAAGATATCAGAATCAAGATGGGAGTTATTCAAGTAAAGAGAAATTCATTAGAGCTCAAAGACTTGTTGAGCCAAGCTACCAAAAGGCGTCTGGAAGCACGATGGCATCATTGATCAATTCAGTGAAGATGTGTTGTGCCGTCGAAAAGAAATACCTGAGCAATATCGGCAAAAGGAAATGAAAAGCAACGGAACTTAACAGTCATCATGTTTGAAGATGTTTGAGAGCCCACGCGATCGCGTCATGATCTGCCGGCCTCCATCGAACAAAAGCAACCCGGTGTTTCACAACATCTCAACTGCCGACCCGCCCCCTACCGGCGATCACTCCTTCAACTTTGTGAACTCATGTCCCATATCCCTCCACAAAACAAGAGCAAGAATCTCAGCTCTACACTCCCGTTTTTGTCAAACAGGCCTATGGCATCCTCAGCTTGCTCATCAACCCGGTGCCACTAATGCGCCGATCAGGCCCCAGCAATTTTACACCCTTGCCGAAGTCTAGACCGGATGGTTGCATAAGTATTACAAGACCTTGTTTCATGCGATGGAGGGTACGGGGCTCGAATTGATGGTGAAATCTAAAAGAATTATGGTGTTTGGACGGTTAGGTTGGAAGAAGTAAGTAGGTAAGGTTAGCAGTGAACTTACCATCGTGCTGTGTGGATGTTGTGAGTAAAAGTGTTAGGGAAAAGCAGGATTTGATGGACAGTACGAATCAATGTAGCTAAAGATTTGAATTTGATGCATGTACGATAGATCAAGACAAGAGAAGTGCGAGTGTGCTGATGAGGTTTTTGGACATTCGTACTCTATAATTACTTCCATCGCCAGGCGACCGTCACACGCGTAGCATATGCTCTTGTACCGCCAACAAAAGAAAACAAAGGCCCCAAACGCAACGCTGCGAGAGGCAGGAACGCCTATAGACAGTATTGGTACATTGCGTACAATAGACAGATGTGTAACACCTTAAATGTGTAGGATAGAGGACCAAACATGAGAACGTATCAAGAAAGATAGTCGATGCACCTGTCCAATTCCTCTTTGACCCTTCGTAAAGATGCCGAATGTGAGCCTGATGGCTTTGAAGTTCGTGACGCGTCGTAAATATGTACAATGAAATGTATAGGTCGTGCAAACATGCCGAGGTACGGTCCAGCCATACCATGCGGAGCTGCCTGGGTCAGGAGCGATTTGGAATAAAGTGTGACGTGGTGTCAGTGATGGAGAGGGTTTATTCAGTAAGAGAAGGAGAGAATGAGGGTGGTGTCGGGAAGAGGTGCATCAGTTCTTCTCCCTCGGTGGTGGCTGCAAGGCTGCGAGGCTTCGCACTCTCAGCTGAAATGAGCAGCTGAGCGGCACCGTCAGACAGGGCCTGTTTATGAGAGTTTTTGTTGCGCTGGTGGCTCTGATCGCCAGAAAGGTCTTCTGTGGGCGTGGAATAGGTGTGATCTGCCAAAAGACACGATGGTCCTGGCGGAGTGTTGTCGTCGTCGTCGTCGTTGTCGCCATCTTCATCGCTGGCAAACGTTTCTAGTGATGCGACCTGCTGGGAGAGCTCGTCGACAACAAGACTAAAGTTCCGTCGAGTACGACGGGAGTGCACAAGCTCGGGCAGGCTTCCAACGGAGCTTGCAGAACGCTGTACAGGAGAGCTCCATAGCCCAGAGCTCTGAGCCGAAGATATTAAGCTACTATCATACGAGCTGCGACGACTAAAGCGAACACGGCTGCTGCGAGCGGAGCTGGTGGCGCTTTCGTCCAGATCAATGATAGGAAAGTGGCAGTCAGAGCCAACATATTCTTTAAGAATGTCGTCGTACGAAGACTCTTGTACTTCTTTGTAATCTCGGGGGAGCAGGAGCGACGGACTTAGGATGAATGCTTCAGGTTCATGAAACGGTGTCTGCAGTCCATTTCCCGTTGTCGACGCCGATATTGCAGACACAGAATTCAGGTCTGGGACGCTGTCATTGCTCAACGGTAGGTGCGATTGCCCAAATGGTAGTTGCAGTTGAAATACTGGTTCGTTGCCAGTGGAAGAACGCAATGGGTGGGACATCTGCGATACCGGAGGCCTGTCTTCGCGAATTGCGCGTGCTAGGGCGTGATGTCGGTCAGTGGGGTTTTCGTCTTCGGACACACAGTCCCAGTCGTTATCACAGTCGGCCTCCAAAGCATGCTCGTAGATATAATCCACGTCGTCCTCCCACGACTCTTCGATGGCATGCCAAGTGTTGGACTCGCGGCGGGCTACTGGTGATTTTGGGGTGGGGCTTCCACGTGTCGAACTAGGCGAGCCCAGTGTCTCCGACGTCTGTGAACTGGGGCGCACCGCCGGGTTTCTCAAGTTTGAAGACTTTGGTGAAGCACGTGAGTTTCCTCTCTGTCGAGTTCTCACACCTGATGGGCGTTGGTTGTTGAAAGAGAATGACTCAAAGAATGGCGATCTGGGAGACGTTGGGGTCCTTAGTCGTGGTGGCTGGGGTGCAGGTCTGGGGCTGGAAAATCGCTCTGGCTCTTCTGCAACGTCTTCAAGACTTGGGCTAAAGGGTGGAGTCATGGCTTGAATCGCCAAGTCATCTGGTGTAGTGACAGCATTGCCGACATATGAGGAATCTTCCTTGATTCCTGGGAGCTGATCCGCTGGTGCTGCGGATGATAGTGTAAACGCATCCCACACACCTGAGTGCCTTTTAGAACGACCAAGCAGCGATACAACCGAAGCCTGTCTCGCTGGCCTTTCTTCAGGTATATCTTGAAAGGATGACGCTGGCAAGAGAGAAGAGACCCTTGGAGGTGCAACCACGGAAGATGAATGTCGGTGAGCATGAGGGTTTATACCCGGCTGCGAAAAGCTCTCCACAGATCTTGTTAAACGAAGACCTAGCGGAGAAGGGCACGACCCATTATCTGCTTCTGTTTGTTGCCAGTCTCTTTGGAATCGCGGACTGTGGGGTGGTGACCTAGGGCCAGGAGCAGTGGAAGTCATGCCAAGCTCAGACATCACCAGGTTTTCAGTTGACATATTGCGAGGGCTTACAGCTCCTTGCACTACTGGAGAACGTGCAGAGGTGTGTGAAGCACGCTCCGCCCAACCAGCAACTAGAACAGACCCACTAGCTTGTTCCAGAGCAGCTACTTGGTGTCTGTCGGCATGTGTGAGGTGCTGGAAATCGAAGGGACTCGAGATGCGACCCTTGAGGTCGTGTTCTACGCAGTGAGTTAGTGACTGAGCATATAACACGGCATCGTGGCACTCACGCGACATCTCAGATTCGTTAGTACCCTTACGCTTTCGCAGGAACGATGCCCGCTTCTTCCCAGCATCCACCTCTTGGTCATCGATATCCATGCTGGTGCCAATCGATTCACTCAATCTTTTACCCATTTTCCCTCTAAAAATCGATCTTCTCGGACCGCTCTGGTCTAGGCGACTGTTGCTTCTAACATGACGAAGCGCAGGTGGAGAGCCAGGTGAGGCTTGATCGTAGTAAGCCATATCTGCCTGACTTGGAGACACGACGGAAGAAGCTGTAGAAACAGCTGTGTTGCTCCTCGGACGAATATTGAAAACAGAACTTCGTCTGCCTGATGGAATCCTTCGCCGCCGTTCTGGCGAGTGCATGCCCTCAGCGTAAACAGAGTCTGAGCATTGCGATGCTGCTAGCGAGTCGGGAACTGATGTTAGACTTGAGCACTCTGCTAAAGGTGAGTCGACAGACGACTGCCTGGACCGCGAGAGCGTCTCGTTCTTATGGAATGCGAACATTTGTCAGGAGCTAGGATAAGGTCTGGCTACAATCCATCAATGATCGAGCAATCCTGGACTTGTACAAGTGAGACCCCACAAACGGTCGGTGAGCGCGCAGGTGTCAGCAACCATGAAGGAACCAAAGAATCCGGGGGGAAGGGGGACCTTTCGTGTACGGAAGGCCGGCTGGAAATAGCAGAAGCACGTTATACGGGTTATTTCTGGTCGACGTATCAGTGGTCCATGCCAACAGCCATCGAGGATGAAGCTTGTAGGAGTAAAGACTAGGATATAGCGAGAACAAAAGGACAACACGAAGGACACTGGTGCTAATAAGAATAGGAAGAGTTGATAAACAACGTATGACTGGAATAGAACGGACTTGGAAGCAGTATATACGCACCTCTTAAGATGATCGAGTCCACCACCTAAGGAGGTAATGAGCAACACAAGGACCCAAACACGGACCTCCAGACGCACTGCCGTAGATGTACGGCTCACGGAGAGGTATATCGTTCGTGGCCTAGGTTTTAAGACGAGGGTACGCTGCGCTATGACGAGAATCTGCGACTGTTTTGTTGTTTGCAAATCAACCTTTGAACAGGGTCGTGTAAGGAATGTATGTGGTTGAAAGGGCCTTGCACAGATCGATGTATTAACGCGTTGTTCGTCGCAGTCAATACCAAGTGGCGGACTGGAAGTCAATGTAAGTCACTCCAATATTGGCAATATGCATGAGGCTTTTGGGGCCGATGAACCACTAGTAGATGGTAGGGATAACCTGAGTATGTAAGTACATAGCGAGCGTACACAACAGCGGAGAGCATGTGGAGAAAGATGGATAGTGCTCAGTGCGCTGCGCCGAGGCAGGTATGGACAAGGGATAGATGTGAACTGCGTAAAAGCGGCGTCTGGACAGCTGTTAGTGGCTGAGACCCGCGGGAACAGGGGTTAGTGAAGACGGGGGAACCCAGAGCTCACCGTTCCGCAAGCCGCTGAGCATTGGACCGGAGAGCCTGCGGCCCGACAGGTCGGCTGGGACGCAACATAATATTGCAGGGGATAAATTTGGCCATGGTGATTGGACTCCGTTGTGAATAAACGGGTGAATAGCGCTATAGTAAGCCTGCTGGGGCCATTGCAAGGCCCGCTTGACTGAGATGCTGAGCTTCAAATCTGGTCAATGCCGGCCGATGGTTGTGTGACCGGAGAGGATTCGACAAGAGGATTTTCGTCCATGAACCTGCAGTGGACAGAGCAGGCTAACGATGCTGTGTGCCTGACACTCTGCAGTGTCGATCTCACAGCGCGTGGAACGGGAAGAGCTGGCAATTGCTACATTCCAAAGAGGTGCATGCGGCGAACATCGTGTTATTTTGTTGGTGTTTTTTGTTGTGTGCAGCTAGGCCTGGTTCGTATTTTCGGGCGCACGTACCTGCAGGGAACCTTGGCAGGCCAGGGTCGGCCTGATGAACGCGCTTCATGCAGCAAGTCCACAGCCTTGCAGCGGCATACCGTCTTGAGCCCAGCTCCATTCTTTCTTCCAGAATGAGCTTGAACACCGCACCTAACAGACCACCACAAGACTGAGCAGAGTGCACAACTCTGTGTGCTTATGAGAGACCTTGGGATACTAGGGTTTGTCCATGCTCGCCAGATAAGACAAAAGTGCCGTGACGATCAGATGGCACGCATTGAGAGAGGGGTTCTCCCTCGGGTGCAGGATGCCGTTCCAGCCACAACGATCTTCGCATCGCGGATGGGATGAGATATGAGATGAAACAACCGGAAAAAGCCCTGTGGTCGGCGACGACGTGTCGACTGAGCGATGATGCCCCGCCTTGCCCACACATCTCAATCCGTGTTGTGAGCCGAACGAACTGAACAATTGTTGAAGGCTCCCAAGTACCGCTGACCTGATGCGTGGTCCCAAACACTGGAAGGCCTTCAAACATGTTCCAACTGTCAACCAAGCCGCCACTGTCAGAGCCGTTGGGTCATCACGGCCTGCCAATCTCGGACTGCACTTGCCGACAAATGCTCCAAAGCACTGACCGGCAATCACAGGGGCAGAGCGGCGCAGCGCGGCGCAGAGCAGAGCAGGCAGAGCAGAGCAGAGCAGGCAGAGCAGAGCAGAGCAGAGCAGAACAGAACAGAACAGAACAGAACAGAGCAGAGCAGAGCACGGCACGGCAGAGCAGAGCAGAGCGAAGTACAGTACAGCACATTGTGGGTGCACAGCCAGCGAGGACGGATATGGAGCTCGCTATGCTCACGAGGTCTGTTGATGTTGCAGTCAAGACCCACGGAGTTTATGCTGTGACACGCGGTCGAAGCTATAGGGACTCTTGTCAGTTGGTACGTGAGAATGATAGGAAGCTGGCTGCGTTCTAGCGTGGGACGAGCGCCTATGTTGCCGTGGGCTCGCCAGTCCTTCTCCATTGACTGTGAGCGATATGACTCTCTGACCTTTAGGACTTGCTCAGGGGAGGGTGCTGTGCACAGGTTGCCGAATCTGCAGCATCGTTGAACGAGCACACCAGCATGATTTTGTTAGACGAGGCGTTCAGTGAAACGACCAGCGTGGTACAGCGCTGGCAACAGCTCATCGGTGAATCCAGGCGTCTCTGCGTTGGAACGAAGAGCTACTCCACGTAGTCGCCTCGTGTCGATGTTTTTCACCATCGCCCGAATTTTTGGACAAGAGAGCACGAAACATTGCTCCACTGAGAAAAGGCCTTTCCGCGAACCCGGTCCAGAGGGCTGAGGTCAAAAGACGCGTGGAGACCGGCCAACAATAGATCTTGCGTTGACGTGCGCTGATTTGCCAATTGATCATCGCGTGCAAGCAGCACGCCCGGCTGCCGGAACTGATGCAAAACCACAAAAGAAAGGCGCGCCTTTGCGACGGTAATGACATCGAGAGCTTTGATCGCCAAGCAAAGCTCACTGGTTTCTTTAGCCTTCCTCTTCTGCACGCTTCTTTAGCCTTGCCCTTCTGCAGGAACACGAACGCAACACTCAACAGCCATGAAGATGACTACTGGAATTCGACTCTCCCCCCTGGTTCCTGCCTGCAGCGCTGCTGACCGCATCGGCATATCTTTCTCCCTCCATCCACTTCTGCTGGAGCCCCACGTCTTGTCCACCCCATCTGCGGGCTCCATCAGCTAACGCTAACGGTGCTTTTCTGGTATACGGATGACGTTGACTGCCGAAAGTGCACTATTATACGGCAGTCTTTCCAACGGACCCTCTGGTACCAAAAAAAAAGACCTCAACCCACACTCGTGGGGACAGCTTTCTCCTGCCCAACGCTTTTGGCCACCCATGTGCTTGTGTACACTCTTGCGGAGCGGCTGCGTTGCGAAAAATTTATGCCGTGTCCAATTGCTTCGGTATGGAGCTCAGCTATATGCCGTCCTCCCTGCCATGTTGTGAACACAAGTACGACGACAAAGCCACGCCCGCTAGCGATCTTTGCAACGCTACGCTTACTTCTGGGCAACAATCGAAGCATACTACAACACTCGTGCCTTCATCGCTAACGTCATCCAACTCCTCGAGCGGCGCGCCTACCCCTGGTGTAGCACGTCGTGACTTGTACCTGCATGGTCCTCTCTGGGCCTCAAATACCGAATGAGCCAAAGCGATAAACTGCCACCCCAGCCTTGGGGGCCCTCTTTTGCCACAATTTAGTGTCAGCCCAAAACAGTCGGCCAGTGCAGGTGAGAGCCTTTTGGGACTTATTTCGTGGCCAGACGGAGGCTTGACTTCAGCCCCACAAGGCTGTAGGTACGTATGCACTCACAGTGCGCGAGCTTTCCTCAAATCCACTTTCATGCGAGGTGCTCTACGGGTTGCTGATAGAGTATGCGGCCAAGACTCTCCGTCTCTTCTCAACCCCATCATGAAGTCAACGTCTTTGAATTTATGGGCGCTCTCCTCCGTTTGTTCTCCACAATGCTAGCCAGCTTGACGCCACCAGATATAGTGCACCCTACCATCAACTGAGTTGCATTGAGGGCAGAAGGGCATTCGTAGCGGAGGCTTTCAATGTGTGCTCGTATTTTCGGCGTTCAAGACTATCTCAACTATGATGGCTTGGAGTACAAGACGGAAACCAATTGACTTTAGCTATTGGGTCGTTCATGCAGCTGAGATAGGGCTTCGTGGGCCACAGACCGCACGCGCGGACGTTTCAAAATTATCCTAGACTCAGAGCAGCATGCAAAGATGAGCTGATACAATCAGCCAGTTCGCACTCAGCATTCGCCATTCATCCGTCCCGGCCGTTCACAGACGTTGCTTCCGCTTCTCTCAAGTGGCTGAGAAAGGTTCTGTAGGGTCTCCACAACTAAGAACGCATCCCGACGATCTATTAGCATGCGGCTGTTTCTGTTGATTTAACGGTACGCTTGCACACTTAAAGTATCGAATTTTGATCTTTTCAGGATGTGGAGATAGCGCAAGAATGCTCCTATACTCCGCCTAGGAGTGATTGGCTGCAACAAGGGTATATCTATGAGGATATACCAACAGCCGTTAATTCAGAGATTTGAGTTCCACGAGCCTAAAGCGCACGAACAAGAGCACAACAGCACGAATGAGCGCGGGAGCTAAACTTTACAATTTCCAGCCGAGGTTTTCTTGTACGTGGAGGCTAAGCAAAACTGCTCAACATCATCCAAAAACTAACTTTGCGATTAAGACGATACACTATGTATGTTGCCTTGCCCGCATGCATATTGACTAGAAACTAAGTCCGCTGCGGCTGTATATCGAATTCTGCTGCAAGACATAGAGTTGACTGAGTGCTGTGACCAACGAATTTTTCGTAACCTTGAACACTAGGCAATTGAACGCCAAAATAGACCGATGTTCCATTGAAGCTTTTGCTAGGAACTCCGTAATACCTTGAAACCACCTTCAATGTCGAAATGACGGGTACCTCGACTTAGTTGGAGCTGGATGATCAGGATCGCACCAATGATCTCGACCGGATAACATACAGAACTTATAGTACGAGCGGTTGGTTATGATTTTGCAAATCGTCAATCTTCTGGGTGCGCCATCGTTAACTTCGAGCAGCTGTACCTATACGTTCTGTGTTGTCGATTCGCAAAAGTTGCAACTTCAGTACACCGTCTTCGGTTGGCTTCTTTTGGCAATGGTTTCTCTAACAAGTATGATTATTGCTAAAGTACGCTCAACCTAGCTTCAAACTGTAACCCATCAGCATAGTGTTCACGTGCAACGCAACTGCTATTCTAATGGGCTTTCTCATTCTTACTGTTTGCTTGTCTCAACCGCTTAATCACCTACCCAAATCTTCCTTGTCACCTCCACACCCTCATCTCACACCATCGCCCCCATCTCAGCCCATTTCCGTATATCATCAGCCTCGCAGATCAGCAGCATCGGCCTTACCAACCACCTCACTCCATCAGGCAAGTCACAAGGCATCGCGGCTCGCGGCGACCGTGCTTACTTACCATAGGTTCTTGCGCAATTCACCATATGCTCTTAGGCTGTTCATCGAGGGTTCTGGCACGGTCCGAGCACGTTGACGGGTTGGCATGCGGGCCAGTGTGCAAGGATTGCGATCCTGCTGCCGAAGATCGCTAGCCACCAACAGGGTGACAGGCCGTGAGTGCAGGTAAAAATGCAGAGGGAATCACAAACATGAGCTGAATGCATTATCCAAGCGGCGAGGCCATTTCTACCGGAGGATCTGGGCGAGTGGAATCTTGGTGGATCGTGGTAGGGTCTGGAGATGTGAGAACGGAGAACCGCCATGTACCTCGTGTCTGGTGCGGCACAGTCGAGCCGCCGTGAATGTGGAGGGCCGACATAGACGCGTCTGCTCTTGTGACCACCCTTAGTAGACACCATGAAGGAAGAGCATTGTAGTAGGCGGAATAAATGAAGGCGTAATCGCAGAGGACAGTAAGTCAAAGAAGATCCGCGGGAAACAGTGTACCAAATACCATTATTAATCAGTGTTTTTGTTGTCCTATCATGGAATTATCGAGAAGTTGTGTCTACATGGCGTATGCCCATCTAACCAAGTGTAGAAGGCGCCCATCAGAGTAAGAAGGGGCATCAAATCACAACAAGTATCACACGGTGCGCCATCATCATCGCAATGACTGTCAGAAAGAGAACCCTGTAACCTCGAATTATGCTCAGAAAGCAATAGCCAAATGCTGTCATGAGTCCCGTATTTTATCAATTGCTTCCTTCTGACCAATGTATCAATTCGGTCTATCTTAAGGAGGCACTGGATGTCTTTTCCTCTTTGATAAATAACATTAAGTGCAGCACTTTCAACACCGCACCGCGCGACCGAACGACAGCAAGGGATGCATGAAACTTCAAGAGCCGTATACAACTAGGATGCATTTCATTCGAACCTTTTCCTCTCATTTCACACGGAGGAGAGGAAGACCAGAAACACCTCTACTGAGAGGTTGCTCACACAAGAGCCATCTCCGCTCTGGTGTCTGATGTGTCCCTAATAGCCCATGAGAGGTCACAATATATGCAACGGCAACTGTCAATGTACGGGGGAGTTGATGGAATATTACTACCCTACTCGATCTGTCCTGTGGAAAAGAGCTCAGGTTCAGCCAACACGCGCACAACGCAACCTTCCCCCCTCTACATAGGCAACAATACGAACATCGCGCTGCAATGTATTATTTTCTTCTCACCTCGTATGGATGTTGCATGAGGGAGAGGGAGAAAGGCACATCTCTAATGAGAGGTCGCACACACAAGAAACGCTGAGCCTGGCATATCCCAAATACCCATGGGAGGTTCTCACGTATGTAGAGACAGCTATCAGACACATTTGGACATCAACAGGCTACAATTCAACACTTTATTCGATCTCACCATGGACAGGCATCTGTGCCCTCCTGCTTATACATTGCTTCACTACGTCAAGCTCCATCTTTCAGTCATGCTCAATGGCACCCAATTTTAGCTTCGTCCCTCAGTACCTACACTAGTCAGGATGTGATTCACATGAGGTGGCATATGCCAATGTGCACCTCAATACCGGTCAATCCTATATCTTATTCCAAGTTCTCTGGACAGATTTTGCTTGAACATGCACTTTCTTATTGCCGTTGCCCATTACAATGAGAAGGAGCAGTATACTAAGGAGATGTATTTCTTGATATAACTAGCCCACCTGTACACTGGAATCCAGGAAACTGTGCCTGGTTTTGCTGGTGTCGCTAGGCCCCAAGTTTTTGTACTTACTCAAATTCTAAAGCTTTAGCCGCCAAGATAAGATCAGCGGCAACGGCTATTGATGCTCATAGACATAAGTTCCAGCCCCAAATTCCTGAGCAGATATTTCTAGAAGTCGTTGTCCCTCCTCAAGCAGGCTCTCGCTCTCCAAGCAACCCGACGAATCACAAGACCCCAAAATGCGCTGACAAATGAGACTTGCTTTGATCGTGCTGTGTGATATTTCATATATACAATCCTCACAGTGAAGGAATCCAAGTCGATCGGTATGCCCAGGTTTTGCATATCCTTCTTCCGTCCCTCCTCTCGACATTTTCTCCTTCTCTTTCTCTTTCAATGCACACCTGCCCTCACAGCTACTCGTCTAGTGGCCATCGGCGCTATGGTGCCCGTGCTCTTCTTTGAAGAAAAGCTGCTCAGCAACAAGGTATCCAGCGAATGCGACAGTCGCGATGCCGAGACCGGGGAAGGAACCCTTGAAGCGGTTCCACCTGGAGAAGGGACCTGTGTATCGCCATTGCTCGCTAGAAACCCATAAGTCCGCTGTTAAAAAGCGCATTACTGCAAATGGGAGACGTACTATCGTGCCCATGGGTCACCCTTGGTGCCGTTCTTTGCGGCGGCAGCGAACTTCTGAGGGTCGAAGCCGGTGATGTTAGGCTTTGCCATGATGGAGCTGTAGAGATTAGCAATAAGCGCATATAGTGGCAAAAGTGTCAATTAGGACACCTCATATGCAGCACTCACTATGAGGGCCTCATTGTGCAGATATATCGAGACGCAGCGTAGATCTAAAGACTGTCGTTGCAGAGCTACTTGACGTCGCGGCTGCTCAACTCCATGTCTTGGCATGAGCTCGGACGGCAAGTGCGGCCACCACTCCCGCACTTGCTTTCATCTGCATCGTCCCCTCCGCAATGTACCATCGTTCCAATCGACAAACCACAAACCCAGATCTAACACTCCTACTCGTCACCACTTAAGCGAAAAAGAAAGCCACCATAATTTTTGGGACAGAAGCGCCTTCTATTCCGGTTGCCGTATGCGTACAGTCCTACAACAGAACCGCACACGAGCTGCCCAGCGGTAGCACCTTCCATATCGCACAATGCCACCCCACGGCGGCCGCTTTCCTGGCCACAACCTCTCGAACCCTTTCGCCCACCTCTCTGCGCCCATTCACCAACAATCACAGCTGCAACAACAGCACCAGCAACAACAAAACATGCCGCACCCAAACTTCAGCAGCGGTAATCAAGCACACAATGTAAACCTCTTCAGCCAAAACCAACATGTGTTCCAATCGAATAATGCTGGTCTCGCTGGTAGCCTCGGTGGTGCAGGGTTAGGAGCATCAGCGGGTCTTGGTGGGGTTAGTGGAGGGACAGGTCTGGACGGCCACGAGGCACGTATGCGCTTCGCTCATGGTGCCCAACTGCAACAAGATGCTGTGCGTGGTCAGGATGGCGCAAAGAGTCTTGCTGGCCAACGGATACGCGACGTATGGCGGTCAAATCTGCACCAAGAGATGGACCTGCTGCGCTCCCTCATCGACCAGTACCCATATATCAGCATGGTCAGTTTACCTTCTTGTTCGGTTCGGTTCGATTCGGTATTTTGTTTTATGCGGCCCATGTCTGACACGCGTGGCTGAAGTGTGATATTAATGGTGTGAGGGAGTTTTGGGCCATGAGCTTGGTACTCCCTTTTGTTCTGCGATACTTTGGTGACTAAGATGCTCACACCTATACTAGGATACTGAATTTCCTGGCGTTGTCGCACGACCTATCGGCGACTTCAACTCAAAAGCCTCCTATCACTACCAGACAGTTCGCTGTAATGTCGACCTCCTCAAAATCATACAGCTTGGCATTACTCTGTTCTCGATACAGGGTGAGATCCCTCCTGCACAGCTCGACTCATCAACATTACAGTATCAGCCCAAATCGCTGCAGCGATACGCGAACAATATAATCATGTGTCCCTGCACATGGAGCTTCAACTTTCAATTCTCTCTTGAGGACGATATGTACAACGAGGAATCTATTCAGATGTTGAAAAAGTCGGGCGCCGATTTTGAGAAGCACGCGTCGCAAGGCATTGACCCTCAAGAGTTCGGGTCGCTCCTGATTACATCAGGCATGACGCTTTCAGAAGATGTCAACTGGATATCTTTCCACTCTGGTTACGACTTTGCGTACTTGGTCAAGATGCTCAGTTCCAAGCCACTGCCAGAGGACGAGGACTCGTACCGTAAACTCGTTGAGGTATTCTTCCCTCGCCTTCTCGATGTTAAGTACCTATGGCGACATGCGAACAACCTTGTCCGCCGTGGCATAATAGGGGCTTCAGCCACTAACATACTGAACAACTTGGGTACAAAGTCAGGGTTGCAGGATCTTGCTGATGAGCTGGGATGTCAACGAATCGGCAACTCGCACACTGCCGGCTCCGATGCCTGGCTCACTGGTACCGTTTTCTGGGAACTGAAGAAGAAAATCTTCGACGGATCGATTCCGGACGAGATGAACGGGCAGATGTGGGGACTGACAGGCGTTGGACCACCAGCAAGCGCTACAGCGCAAGCTGCTGTACTCGCTGCACAAGGACAGCAGAACCTTACTAGCTTTCAGGGTCTAAACGGAGGCATGATGTTTCACCCTGGAAATGCAAGACATGGTGATGGGCCAAGCACGCCAACAAACCACCCTGCTGGTCTTGCCACAACACCAGGACCTACAGGCCATATGACTCCAGGGGGTAACTATGGAGGCTATGGCGGTAACAAGTAAATCTAATCTTACTTGACCTCCATACTGAACACTTGTATAGTACCAAATCGTCGGACACCGTTGCCCCCACCCCCGGCTTTCTGGCCGCCATTGCCTTCACCCCGTGCTCTCTGGCCTTCTCGCCCCCCGCTTCGCACTCTCAAGTCATCCTTTGCGGGCAGCTCATCAAAGCCGCGTCCCGAAGTTGGTGCCGTACCAGTGCAAATGACCACGGGCAGACGCAAGTCGGCTGATCGTCGGCGTCGGCGGATGTCTGAGTAATGCTTCTTTCTGGAGCTTGGGCTAAATGGCTGCAGTTGTGGTTGTTCAAGCATGTATTCTTTCGGCGTTACTACACCATCACTCAAGGCGTTGGGAACAGGTCGGCTCGTTGATGGGAAATCTGCAAGTAGGAAGCATTTGGATCCTGCATAGTTCATCAACGCAAGTACGGTTCGTTACACATAGTATTACGGCATTAGGCCACTCTTTCGAGTCCTCGACATGTTCATGTTGATAATTGTGTCTGAGACTGACCACGCGTTCTTTACATGTTGAACCGCGTCCTTTGCTTCTCCATACGGCCCTTCCATTGCCATTCCTGGCCACTCTTGAATTGAATGCCGCGGTCTATTCTTCGGAGCTTAAGTGTCATGCGAGGCCTGTTGTAACGTGAGCAATTACTCGACGCAAGACTATGAGGATATAAACTCACCCAATCTCCTGCATTCCTACCTTGATATCCTCGACCCCCTTAATCGGCTTCCCATCATTTCCTAGGATTGGCTTCTCTGTCTCTCGTTTATCGCGAAACACATATCTGTGTCTCCTCACGAAGATGTAATCGCGCTGGTTGTGCAGCGTCAATACCTGTCGTCCCTCCAGCTCTGGCGCTGCGGGAAACAGACCCTTGAACAAATGCGCTGTTAAGATACCTAACGGTGTCTTAAAATTGTTCAATATCAATTCCGGGTAATGTCCTGTATCGTTCGCATGCCGCGGTAGCTTTTTCCCGTCTATCCAGTTCGTAACGCTGAAATGGAAGTGCGGCCCGTTTGGTAAGTGCACAATGTCCAGCCCGTCGGGCTTCTTCTCATGCTGGGCTTGCATGAGAACGACGACTGCGGTATAGTCCCGTGCCGCGGCGAACTGCGAGATCTCGCGGATCGAGTATTTGTGTGCGTGTGCGTGCGCGGTGCGCCGAATGTAGGTGCTGTTTGGGAAGAAAGAGGTCAATGTGTCGGCTTCCTTATGCAGAGACGAGTTTATAGAAGTTGTGATGAGGATTTTGGGTTCAGGTTGTGGTTCGAAGAGTTGCGGGAACTTTTGCTTGAGAAACTCGGGAGAGAGCTCCATGTTGGTTGCGGTTGTTGCGACGGAGGGGTTGGGGGATGCAGCGCGCTTCTTGGAGGGGTTGGAAGTAATTTCTGAGTCGGGGTCGGAGAAGGCATCTTCGTTATCTGAGTCCAACATGGAGTCTGCGTCATTGTCTTCCGAACCTGAGTCTGAACCCTCGTCTTGCTGCTCGTCTCGCTTCTTGAGCTTGGCTAAAGTGCCCTCTTCTTCATCCCTTGTAGCTGCTTCCTCGTCCAGCTTCCTTTTCTTCGCCAATCGCTCCACATCTACTGCCCAGCCCAAGACGTCCTCGTCATCACCCACTGGTTCGTCCCATACTCTCTTGTTATCTATTGTCTGGGGGACGTTGTTCTTGAGACGTTCCTCACGCAGGGAAGCATCCTTCGCTTCCTCTCGCTTGCGACGGTGTCTTAAATCACGCTTCTCTGCCTCTTTGGATTTCTTTATGGAAAGGAAGGCGGCTTGTCGGCGGAGCTTATTCTTAGGCTTAAAGCCAGTAGCTGTGGTCGGAGACTTCGAGAACGCCATATCGAGGTTTTATGCCTGCAAAACTTTGTCAAAGATGTCTTGAAACGTGTGCGACACTGCTCTTACCGTCACCGCTCAGGAGAACAAAGTTGTGGTGTCGTGCTCAAAAGTTGCCAATCGCAGATCGCAACTTGCATGGCCGAACTTTTTTGTCGGCCAGGGTTTCTCCGAGACGCCGCGCTGTTGCATTGTTGTCGGAGAGGTCTAGGAGTCACGAACGATGATTCATCTGTGTATTATATATCAACTAGACGCTCATTAGACCAATTGCTTCCTCTCTGCAACGAGAGGTCCTCAAGTGTATGCATTGCGTGTCGCGATTATTGCGCGCTAACAATCTATCTTCTTCACTGCGTTCATGCAGACCCGTTTTTAGTACCCCGCCTTCCCTTGTTTATCCCACCAAGTCCGCCCGCAGCTTCTCTGCCACACCTACCCACTTGAAGTTTGTCGTCCCCAAGCGGAAACAGCAGGTCAAAATGCCCAGCGATATGACTACATTCAAGGGCAAGCCCTTCGACAGGGCTTCGCTCGAGTCTGTCATGAAGGTATGCGCCTGCATTCTTTCCCACGACCTATGCGCCCCGTCGAGTCATATTGACCATTCCAGCGACGACTCTTCTACACACCCGCTTTTGACATCTATGGTGGTGTCTCTGGCCTCTATGACTATGGCCCGCCCGGTACCGCCCTCACAAACAACATTGTCGATGTATGGCGAAAGCATTTCGTGCTGAGGGAGAACATGCTGGAGGGTACTGCGCACGAGACCATGGTGCATAGGCAACACTGACAAATTACAGTCGATACCACCATGCTCACTCCTCACGAAGTCCTCAAGACATCTGGTCACGTCGACAAGTTCGCCGACTGGATGTGCAAAGACCCCAAAACTGGCGAGATCTTCCGCGCAGACCACCTTGTCGAGGAGGTACTGGAGGCCAGATTGAAGGGAAACAAGGAGGCCCGTGGTGAGAAGGTCGAGACCGAGGAGGAGGACCCAAAGAAAAAGAAGAAGAAGGTTAAGAACATTGCCGCCGTTAAGATGGATGACGCCCTCGTCACCGAGTATGAGGAAGTGTTGGCCAAGATCGACAACTATAACGGCGAGGAGCTTGGCATGCTCATGAAGAAGTATGATATCAAGAATCCCGCCACTAACGGTGAACTTCTCCCTCCCGTTGCTTTCAATCTCATGTTCCAGACATCGATTGGTCCCTCCTCGAATATGCCCGGCTACCTGCGTCCTGAGACCGCTCAGGGCCAGTTCCTGAACTTTGCGAAACTCCTCGAGTTCAACCAGCAACAGATGCCCTTTGCGTCTGCCTCCATCGGCAAGTCGTTCCGAAATGAAATCTCTCCACGCTCCGGCTTGCTACGAGTACGAGAGTTCTTGATGGCTGAGATCGAACACTTTGTTGATCCTGAGGGTGGCAAGAAGCACCCCCGATTCGAGGAGGTTGCGGATGTCGAGCTCGAGCTTCTCGACCGTGAGGTCCAACTTTCTGGCAAGACAAACGTCAAGACCACCAAGATCGGCGAGGCTGTCAAGACTGGTCTTGTCGACAACGAGACACTCGGATATTTCCTTGCCCGTATCCAGCAATTCCTTCTCAAGATCGGTGCCGACCCCAAGAAGATCCGCTTCAGACAACACATGGCCAATGAGATGGCTCACTATGCCGCAGACTGCTGGGATGCAGAGCTCCTCACCTCGTACGGCTGGATTGAGTGTGTTGGATGTGCCGACCGTAGTGCATACGATTTGACTGTTCATATGAAGAAGACAGGAGCACCTCTGGTCGTCCGTGAGCCCAGGAAGGAACCCCTCAAGGTCGAGGAGTGGGTATGCGACATTGAGAAGAAGAAATTTGGTCCTAAGTTCAAGAAGGATGGCAAGACCGTAGAGAATGCCATTGAGTCTCTCACACAAGACTTACGTGAGAAGCTGTCTCTAGACCTCGAACGCGAAGGCAAGATCATTATTGATGTGCCTGGCGTTGGTGATGGCAAGGTCGAAGTTCCCAAAGAGCTCATTACCATCGAGAAGCGCACAAGAGTGGAGAACGTCAGGGAGTACACACCAAACGTCATTGAGCCATCCTTCGGTATCGGCCGCATCGTTTATGTGGGTATCGCAGCTCTTGCAGACGAATTTTGCTAACCGCAACAGGCTCTTTGCGAACACATCTACTGGACTCGTGAGCAAGACGAGGCCCGTGGCGTTCTGTCTTTCCCCCCTACTGTCGCACCTACCAAGGCGCTCATTGTACCATTGAGCTCGCACAGCGACTTCAAGCCTTTCGTACGCACATTGAGCGATAGACTACAAGAGTGTGGCGTTTCGACTCGTGTTGACGACTCTGGCGCATCTATTGGCAAGCGTTACTCAGTAGGTTTTCTCAACTTCCATGTCTGCATCTTGCATGTTGCTAACTAAATGCAGCGCAACGATGAGCTTGGTACCCCCCTGGGCATCACCATCGACTTCCAGTCTGTCAAGGATAACACATTTACACTGCGTGATCGTGACTCGACAGAACAGGTTCGCGCCGGTCTTGATGAGATCACTGTCGCCATCACCAAC
The DNA here is from genome assembly GCA_026120165.1 of Leptosphaerulina australis. NCBI lineage: Eukaryota > Fungi > Ascomycota > Dothideomycetes > Pleosporales > Didymellaceae > Leptosphaerulina > Leptosphaerulina australis. Next base: position 28,796 of record JALRMI010000300.1, read on the forward strand.
CTCGTCAGCGGTAAGGAGCAATGGTCAGACGTTGCTGCGCGCCTACCCAGGTTTGAGGGTCAGGAGGTCGATGCCTAAGTCACAAGATCAAGAACATGAAGACGTGGAAATTTCAGGATGAAGGCAAGAAAACAGCTGGGTGATAATACCCCTCAATAGTTATGGAAGATGCACCAGTGAGCGTGTACCAGCAATTTGCTAGGTCAACCATTGCTTGTGCTTGGGGTACACGAATGCAAGTAAAACATTTGACCGACGCATGACAGATACGCTGTGCTTCCAATGCATTGCTGCCCTTTGAGCTTACCAAATTGGATTTGGGTGTTGGCACTTGCCTAATATTTTTCTTGCGCCTTCCCTTCAGTTGACTGGTTGGCACCTTTAAACATATCTCCTCTAGTGCTCCAATTCTCCTGATCCACTTATCAATCTGACATATCTTAATACTCCGTCCCTAATTATGGTCTCACCCAGCTCGTTGGGCCGGCAGCGCCGGAACAAATTGCGCGCCCCCTGGCAGCCGTTCTCGCGGCGGTAACAATGCCAACAACACCATGGTGGGTGGTGTGTCTCGAGCCAATCGATTTCTAATCGTGTCACATATCCTTCCAGCAGCATGGTCGTGCAGCGCCCCGTTACCTTTACATTGGATCTGCACCGCGAAAGTATTGACCAATCTCCGAAGTTGGTCTCTGTGTTTCTATCCACACCAAATGGCCGCAAGAAGCATGCTTCAACAAGTGGCGAAGTGAGCAAACGCCGAGTCATCAATTCCACATGATTTCTCGCTAATCTGCATGATCACTGTTGTTTTCTTGCTGACTTCTTTTGGGTGATAAGCGGCGATCAGCTCAACCCCACTCAACCTCAAGCTCATGCAGCTCAAATGCTACGCCCCCTCCCGCAGTTTCGTTGTGTTCTGGAGGGAATATGCAACTAGTGCCTCATTCCTGACAGCTAAGATTCACTGACCTTCTGGTTAGTCTCATGGAAGCACACAAAAAGCCACCGGAGCCGGGGAGTTAAGTAGACTACACCCAGCATAGCCAGGGATTTGACATCGTGCCCCTCACCTAAGAGAGACCGAGGAACGGCCTAATATGCGTTCCAGCTCACCAAATACGAGGTGCCTATCCGTTCTAGCATCCTCGTAATATCTGTCGCAGTGCCAATGATCTACCACATGCATGCCAGCTTTGTACACCGCGTAAAGCGAGCCAACTCGAATGCAACGCTCAATTTAACGTGCTGCAGCTATCGCATATTCAGTTCGCTGCCTACCTGTCTCAAGATTCTATCTCCGCCCAGAAATCGATGCATACCTAGCGTGCAGTATGCTGCTGCTGTAGGCACTCGTTGCTGGCCGCTGCTACCCATCCAGACAGAGGCTCACAAGTGTGTACTCTAAAGGTCAGCAGAGTCATGCGGTGCAGAACTAATCAATCTCGCCTTCGGCATATTTACGTACCGATAAGAATTGCGGTGCGGCTTGTACTCAGACCAATCTTCACATTTGTTGTAGGGCTCCGCAAGTTCTACAAGATCATGCGCTAGCCGGTCGAGCCGCCATCGTTGAGAGTCTGCAACATATCACTCAGGTCGGTGCCCCTCTTCTCGGATAGCTCAAATACAACTTCCAGGGTAGACACAGCCCGAAGAGCAGGACGTTCGACGTCTTTATTCGCCACCATTTGATCCACAAGCGGAGTACTAGATTAGCTTCCTTCCCGAGGCCATGGACGAGGGACAGCCACATCCCGGCATTCTGGTTGGACACGACACGGCTGCATTCAAACGTCCACGAGCGGAATCCGGGAGCTCCACCTCGATTGAATCTGTGTAAGTCGTACACCAACAAGATTCCAAATATGCATTTTCGGTGCAGGCCTCAGTCTCACTCGGTGCTCCCGAGCCTTGACTGCCATTTCAACCTGATGTTGGAACGTAGTGGACACAACTGACTACTCTTCTACAGTCGATCTGTCCGCACTGTAAGCTCAGAAGATCTCGAATACGTACATGAGAATGGCCGTACCTATGGAAACAGCACATACTTCAATCCATGTACTTTCAATACCGATCTCAAGGAGCAAGACAGACTGTTCTTTCAACATCAGATCTTTGTACATGCGCTACAAGGGCGGTTGACTACCACAAGGCTGTTGCCGTCTACCAGGAGAATTCTCGATCTTGGTACGGGACCAGGCCATTGGGCTATTGCAATGGCACAAACATATCCGCAAGCTGAAGTCGTCGGTATTGATATGACACAATGGGACCTCGACACGACAGAAGCTACTATGGGCAGTGCAGATGTTACCTGGCAGCTGGATGATTTGGATGTGTGGGATATGGACGAGCAGACACAGGAGCTGTGCAGCGCACTCTCGAACTTCAATTTCTATCGCGACATGACGAACCGAATGCCGCTACACTCTCCTCCTAAGTCGCCGGGGAAAGCTGAGTTCAATGCATCTGTCAAGCATCATGAGACATCAGTTGAGTCATTCAAAATCGATAGTTGTAGCCTCAACCGCCAGCCTGAACCAGGATGGCACTTCAGTGAACCGTACGAGTTCATACACCTCCGCAACATGAAGGGCTCATTCACACACTGGGAGGAAGTCTATGCAGAGATTTATAAAAGTTTGTCGCCAGGTGGTTGGATTGAAGTGGCAGATTGGGACATGGGCGCAGTTCCCATCAACCATACGACAAATGACCTATCGAATTTCCCCGTACCAACCTTACGAAAACTCTACGCATCTATGATGGAGGCGTCTTTTAAATCAGGCCGTCCACTCGGTTTATTCTATATGCATCCGTCATACCTGGAGGAAGCTGGTTTTACAGATATCCAAACAACACATGTGAACGTCCCAATAGGACAGTGGCATGGCGACGAGGAGCAGAAGAGGATTGGGAAGCTAATGCTGGTAGTGGTAATGGAAGGATTTGAACCAAGTTTGCTGCGGTTGCTGACGAAGACCGGGGACAAGAACAGGATATGGAGCGCAGAGGAAGTCAGGGCAGATATCGAGCGCGCGCAACAAGAAATCGCTGAGTGGGTAGAGAGGTCGGAACGAGGAGAGGTGGAAGGCTGGTGCACAAGCTTCAAATGGATCACGGGAAGGAAAAGCTGGCATGTCGACTGATTCTGGGCGCTCAGCAAAGCCAATGAAGCACTTTCAACAGAGAGCGAGTGTTGAAGGAGTGAAGTGTCAACCACAACAACGAAACAAAAGCCAGGACAGGTATTGACAGCTTGACATCGAATGATGCAAATCAATCGATGTGGATTCATCTCCTGCTGTTCAACGGTCTACTTTCCCTTTCATCGTCCTCCTCATCAAATTCATCAAGCTCAAACTCTTGTGCACCTCTAATGCTCTCCTCGTCCTTGTCCTTTCCAAATCCTTTCTCATCCACCGGATTCGGGTATGGTGTAGCACAGTCCTTACTTCGCAATGCAGGGTAGTACCTCCTATACGTATAGTGTGCGACCGAAATCCCCAGTAACGAACCCACACTAACGTCATACACATCATGTCTGTAATCCTCACACCGGCTGATCGCAATCAATACTGCCCCTAGCAATGGCGCAAGAGCAAGCAACACGCGCCCCAAGTCCGCCCGAGGACGATATACGTGACATTGTCCCGCGATAACTAGACTCAAGTACCCCAGCCCACTGAATGAGAAACTGCTATGTCCTGATGGGAAACTACGCCACCCGTCGTGCAAGACGTGATGATCCTTTTCTGTGCACACTTCGAATGTGACCAGTGTATGCGCCGGCGTGCCAGGTGCAGGTTTGCAGCGCGAGAGTAGGTCTGGGCGCGGACGTCCGACAGCATTTTTTATCACGTCGGTAAGGAAGAGAGTTAGGATCATGGATACGAGCCAGCCCAGCAGCGTGACGTGTGCCTTATGCGTGCCGGGACGTGTGAGGAGTGCCCACATGACCAGAGTACCCAGCGGCACAGCGCCAGCATATATGAAAAGCCAAGTCACGGGTACGCGTTCAATTAGGGCGTGGGGATAGGCAATGCGAAGGTCGTCGAGGTAGAACATGCGGTGGAAAGGTTCAGCAAGAAATTGAATCTGAAGCTAGTTGGTTAGTGAAAAAAGTTGTATATAGGGAAGGAGAAAGTGGCGCACCACAATGTATCCACTAACTAGAATTGCGAGACCAACATAGTCAGAGGCATATGAGCGCTGCAAGTCTATCAGTGGTTATGAATATGGCACGTGATAGATTCACTCGTACCTGCCAGAAGCGGGCGGCTGCTCCTATAAAGCCGGTCCTGTTAAGGAATTCATTCGTACTACGCCTGGGCGATCGAGCAGGCATTTTCAGTGAGGTGGAATTGCAATGTGCATTGTGAGTGTGGAATGAAGGAAAGGCGAGGTGTCCAAACATCTCGGAGGTCCGCAGTGACACGTTTGGCGCTAGTGAAACAGCAAGGGTTATGAGTAGTAGTAACCTTCAACTACTTCTTCACTTGGACACCTCACACGTGCTTGTTTCCCACTCTCAATATCGAAGCATTTCTTCGATATCAACGGCTGTCTCTATTACCAAGTTCTGTCTCCACTCCAGAAATGTGGTTGTTAGCTCGGCTTTATAGATCAATTCAATTCAAATGCAAGTTGTTCACAGCAGCAGCACAAAAACAGCCATGGACATGCAGACTCCTTCACGCTCTGCCAATGTCCCATCGGCTTGTATCCCTATCGCTATCTTTTTTGCAGTATATTGAACAAGCAGATGAGACTGAGTATAGTCGAGTGGAAATCTCGCATAGCTAAGCTAACTTTCTCCATTCTCCAGGGTGCATTGACAAGACTGAGTATAATCCATTTTGCAATCTACAATAACCCCATATACAACTGCAATCGCACGATAGAGCTTGTAAAAGGGCTCATAAAGTTATGTGAATCTTCACAAATTCATACAGCCAACTCTGCTTCGCTTCGTTTCTCCTCTCGCGGTGCCACAAATCCAGCATGCAGCCTCACCATATTCTTCGTCTCCTGGTAGCTTATCAGAAGCTGTTGTGCACATGGAGTCGATGACTTGCAAGTACTTAGCTCCTGACGACTCTGCTTTGTACGCTGTTGTCGCCTCGCAGATACCTGGCTTCAGCCGGCATAACAAAAATTCGACAGGGGATAGAGGTGAACAGCCCCTTCTCTTACCATACCAAGTATTGGTTGCCGTCGTGATGGGAGTGGTAGGAACCTCCATTAGTAAAGCAACCCCTACTGGTCATGGAAACGACATCTTCCACAACCCAGATTCCTTAACTTCAATACCCCCTCATCCAGTGTCACCCTGGCGTGCATTTCATATATTCTGATGAAAGATTGGCTATCAATATGCAACCAAGAATATTTAGCCTCAGACTCTCCATCTTCTTACGAGTTCAATACATGACAGTCTCCTGCACTTTCTATTGCTACAGCCTCAGACTGTATAAGACATGTAACTGCTACAAATGCAATACTACTGCAAAACTATAAACACCAAGGTTGCGAAACAATCAATGATTTCTGAGATGCAACTTATCCCTCACACCGAACGTGATGTGCGGTGTTTTTTCTCTTGAAATTTTCCTTGTTGTCACATTTCAAACTACAGATCTATTTGGGTCTCTTAGAGTTTGTTTGAAGCTGGCTGGTCGGTAGCCACTACCTTACGCGATATTGTCTGTGGCACTTGTTGGCAACTCCTTGCACAAATACCAAGGTGTCAGCACTTTTTAAGTCACAAAAAAAGCGAACGCTTTAAGGCGAAGAACTGATGACTCCCGCAAAATTTTTGATTCAGTGAACAAGGATTTGGACATCCTGGTTTCTTCCAGGTATTTGGTCAGATAGAAACTGTTGGAATCGGAAATATACTACATGGTGTTGTCCGATGTTTCTTCGTACATCATCACAGAATCTCCTTTTAGTATTAGCCTTCCCCGTATCGTGTTGATGCCAAACGCTTCCTAATGCGTTGAATGGATGAATGATACTACGAGCTGGCCCACCTCGGCACTACATCTATCACCAACACATCAAGGCCACTATACATATCACCACCATCCTGTAGCTAGCAAAAGAATCAAACATCATCAATGAACTATCGTTAGAACCTGTATTTCGTTTTTACCTTTTTGGCACTAGTGCTAAGGCCTACCAACAGAAACGAAGATATTGTGAACTTACCGTACTGAAGAACATCACTAATGTGCATGCAAAGACCCAAGATCTCCTTGTCGCTCTCCTATCAGCTATGAAATCCTTTTAGCATCTCGTCATTTACATGTGCTCGTCATGAAACAAAATTACCAGGACAGTGGCCATTGTCATCGATAACATTGATATCAAACGAACATTTTCTTTGATCAAGCAAGGCCAAGCGCTGGAACTGGAAATTTTACATGCATTCGTCATCAAGCTGCATTGATCGGTTATCAGGATGAGCCCAGATTATAAGTTTCACGACGGACACCGTGCCATTCGTCTTCTATTTCAGTACATCCTGACAGCTGCCTGGCATACAAAGTGCTACAACCTCGATATCTCTATCGTTCCTTCCAATATTACTGTCGTTACTCTTCAAGAAGCAGTTGTACGCCATGCCGCCACTTTCGGCCATTGCCTTTGTTTGGTTCCACCATTCAGGTATGAAGCCTCCGCCCACACATGTCCTCTCCTTGCTATCGGACGGCCTGTAGGCGTTGTACATTACACATGCTTCGATACAATCGGACGCTGTAGCAACAGATACAGCGAATAACTCATCGTTGAGCCAGCCAGTGTTGCAGAAGGTAGTGTATTGGACGTCGAGGAAAGCGGTAAAGCTACGGAAAGAGCTCTGTATATTCTTGATGTTGCAACCCGTATCTGGCACAGGGACGGTCCTCTTGAAACCCAGACTAGTTGGTTCAGATATGGTTGTTGAAGATGGGCTTGAAGATGGTGTTGAAGATGGTGTTGAAGATGGTGTTGAAGATGGTGTTGAAGATGGTGTTGAAGATGGTGTTGTCGGCTGTGTGGCAACTTGTGCTGTGCAGGACTCGTCTTGCATTTGTTGTTCTGCCTTGTCGTCCCTCCAATTGTTATTCCCAATCGTCTTCCCAATAAATCCTCCCGCCAGGCCAGCAACGACCGCAATTAACATTCCATAGCAAAGTAAAAATTGCCACCGCGCCCATCTGCGCTTTCGAGGTGAAGTACATGTGATATCGGGGTATTTGTGTTGTGGTGGGTTTTCCACTGCATAAATGGATGAGCGATTCGGGATTGAATAGATATATGTTGATGGTATTTCCAGTTTAGACACAGGCTCGAGCGTGCAATTCGTTGGTTCCTTTTGGGATTCCTGCATATTCCGCGAACTGGAAGTGAGACAATAGAAAAGTTCGACATATGCCAGGAATCAAATCTCCTCGTGAGGAATTCCAGAAGTCTGGACCACTTAAATATCTATTTGCTTTTACGGCACAGCAAAAGGCTACATGGGTAGATGTGAGGAACGGTCACAACCAATGGTTAGGCGCCTGCAACATGCACTGTGCAGAAAACCCATGTACCTTAGTATCAGCCAGTCACGCCGACCAGAAGTTTCACGTGAACTTGTGAGACGAACATACTGCTGTGGCGCAGCGCAGACAATATGAACTGCAATCGCAGGGCCCTGAAGCTGCTCACCAAAGAAGGGCGAACAAGAATGCTTGCGCAGGCATAGTCCTGGAGTTAGGTAAGTTTGTTCCCTTTTTGGATATCATCTTTCTTTTTGAGAGGGGCAATTCGAATCGTTTTATATCCCGATTGCGACATAATAACTATGAACACTTGAGAGAATCTGCTATTCAATCCGGCAGAATGCCCATGCGAAAAAACAGACATTGTGTACTGGTTACTGCTGATGCCCCGTATTGCATACAGCGGACCTGTGAAAACAAAAAGTGGTGCCACTCTCTGTTTCAGTGCTGACTGGTACTGTGCCCCCTACGCAGGATCAGCCCCCATAGCCCTGTTCCTCCGCATTATTGATTGATTGATTATTTCCTACTCGGTTTCAGCCGCGATGTATCCGCAGCTATGCCCGGCTAGCAGGCTTGGCAGACAGCCGACACGGCGTAGACGCTATGTCTCGCCGTCCCACTTCATTCTTGTTTCCAAGAACCATCTGTCCCCAGAGGCCTGCTGTTTCCCTTTGATCACTATCTACATTAACCTATTGGTGTATCTAGATAATGATTTTACTCTGTGAGAACC
>JALRMI010000301.1:0-37026 GCA_026120165.1 Leptosphaerulina australis
GCAAAGCCTTGCGATGCCGAAATTTTGGAGGAAAGAATGGAGGACTGGACTGGCACTTTCTTCATATCACACTTGCCTCTGCCTTTTGCTTTGCTTGCTTTGCTTGCTCTGCTTGCACTGCATCGGCCCTTGGGTCTCAACCCACATCATCTCTTGTACTACTATAGAAACCACCCCCATTTGACACAAACCCCCTTATTACCAGAGATGCATTTTGCGTTTCTCGTCTTTATACAGTCTATGACTCAGATAGGACGTTAAATATAAATCCAATCCAACCCAAAGTGGTTATCGAGAAGGAAGGATTGGATGGTGCAAAGAGGTTTGCACAAGGTCAAGGACGATCAGGCAAGCTGTGACGCAGATTTTATAAGAAATAGCATTACATCAATATCCGTTGAGATTCCATGACTGCAACCTGACGTAAGTAGTTCGGTCTGGTCGTGACAGTATCGCTTGCTATCGCGCGTGTAATAAAGGTCCTCACGCTCTCACATTGGTGCAGATGAGACGATTCCCGATTTAAAGTATATTAATGAACTAATCACAGTGCCTCAAATGAATGCTAGCGTCTGACCTGTTTGAATGTGTTTTTAACTAACGTACCCCACGGGCGAGCGTCGCACTTTTGCCAAGACCACCCCAAACATTCACTCCCTCCACAAAGTCTCAACACAACAATGTGAAAAGGCTTTCAAATGAAGCACAAATATAGCTTGCTCTTCAGGCTACACAGCAAGATGCGATCTCCCAATATGACAACCTACAGAGATTTACAAGGTCGCTAAAAGAACACTAAGAAGATGACGCGACAAAACTCCTTCTCAACGCAATCGCACGCCCAACTCAGTAAAGATCACAATACCTGAGAAAGAGGTAATTCCTCAGCACATATTGAAGCTGTATGAGTGAGGACCTCCACCCTGGCTTTCTGATGCAGATGATATGGCTAATTCTTTGCTCGCTGAGCGCCATCACCCCCTTGTTGGCAAGAACTGGACTAGCACGTTCGCGGAGCGTCGACCAGATCTCAAGTTCAAGTCTAATTGAAATCAAGACTACAAAAAGAGCCAGATGTGAAGATCTTGAGGTTACACAGGACTGGTTTCATCTTGTGAAGGACACCAAAGCCAAACATGGCATCTTGGATGAAGATACTTACAACTTAGACGAGTCTGGCTTCATGACGGGCGCTATATCAGCAGGGGCTGTTATTGAAGGCTCTGAGTATCGGGAATGACCAAATACAGCGAAGCAGAGCAATCGAGAGTGGACGAGTATCATCCAGGGCATCAACGCGAAGGAGTGTACTATCCCACCCTGCATCTTCTTCGGCAAGAATCACTTCTCATCTGGGTACAAAGAACCAAGTATACATGACGATTGGTATTTCAATACATCTAAGAATGGCTGGACAAATAATGAGCTTGGTCTGAAGTGGTCTAACGCCCGAAGTGATGGGAAGAAGGCCAGGTGCCAGCTCGGCTCGCCTAGGAGGGCATGCTCAGCACACCTTCTTGGCGCCAAGTTTTAGCCACCAAAGGTGAGTTGAGAATCACCACACAAATCTGTTCTTAAGGGTGATTTGAGCTTGCTGATATCATTGTGAGTGACAATGTGTAAAAACGACGATTAGGTATGGCACATTCTGGTGTTCCATCCTTTCTCTTCCAATCCTTGCGGTAGTGATCCCAGTCAGATTGATCAAAGCTGTATAGTTTGAGGGCTTAGTGGGAGCAGGACGCAATATAACCATGATATTCATGGGTCGCAATGAACCAAGGCGGCAGCAACTGTAGCCATATCTTTGTGTAAATGTCGTATCATCCAGTCGTCAAAGAAAATTGTCTCTTTTGTTTTCCCTTTGCAAGTGAGAGATTGCGTTGTTCGTGGGAACCATGCGTCTAGATGAGTATACATAATAGTCTTGAAGTACATGATATATTTCGTGCGTCGGCTAAATACAGTATTTGCGCAGTACTAAGTCGATCATTTCGCAACCCCATCATGAGCCTTAGCGTCCTCATCAATGTCGTTGTCCCACTCATCTCTCCTTACTCCGCTCTCATGCACAGCCGTAGCGCTTGAGCCTGCAGCGGCAGCAGGAGGCGAGTCATCATCGCTTTCATCATCTTCAAATGCTGCAGGATCAGCTAGCGGCTGACTCTCAGAATCACGATCCACGCCTCCTTTACGTTTCGGTGCATCAAGCACACCCTCGTCCGCTGAGACACTGATGCCACGTCGACCCCACTTGTTGTTGTTGCTTGTGCCTGGCTGCTCACCTCGCGTTTGCTGTCCCGACTCTTCATCGTAGTCGTAGTCTATACTTTTCCTGCCCATGCCCGCCAGTCGTCCGACAAGCCAGCCCCTTCCCAAATCCTCCGAATCGACGACGCCTCCTTGGCGCAGCTTGACTCTCTGCCTCGTCCAGTACACCCAGGCGAAGTCGACCATGAGCGCTGTTTGTATGGTGCCCCATACCCAACTCGTTGGGTCAAAATATGCGGATTCATTTGCGCCGCGCACAATCCAGTTGAGAATGTAGAGGAAGCGATATGTTCCGAGAGTGACGAGGTAGAAGGAGTCGATGACGGTGGGCACAGTTGTTTGCCGGAGAAGAAGCAATTGGGGAATCACACAAACGGATTCAAGGATCTCGGAGAAGACCCAAAGGAGCTGCGGACTGTTAGTGAGACGTAGGATTTGGAAGCGCGCCATGGTGTTAAGAGCTGATATACCTTCATAAAAGTGCTGCGACCTATGACATATTTCGAGAAAATAAGGTACCAGAACGGCGCGACCACGAGAGCACCGAGGAGACAGTACATGCCAAATTTCCAGGCCTTCTCGCGCTCACGCGTACGTGCGTAGACGCTGGTCATCAGAAAGATGATATAGAACGATGAAAGCGTGTAGAATATCTGGCTTATGTCAGTCGTGTGCGCGCAGGATGCTATGTCAGCGATCCTACCTTCAAGGTAAAGTTCCACGTGTGCTCAGCATCTTTGGTTGCACTCGAAGTGAAGATGTCAAGATACCGCGTACAGAAGACAATAGCATAGAGGGCTTGTGTGATGAGCGAGACACCTATTGTGTATCATGTTAACTGGTGCCTTGCGCAGTTGAAGGAGTTGCTGAATTACCCTCAGAACTGCTGTTAGAATGAATAGCCCATATCAAGATGAGCTTTGATGATGTGTGCGAGACATCACCAAGAATGTGGAAGAGGTTGAACTTCATGACGCGAAGTATATGCGACGGCTATGCAGCGCGAGGCCTGCCGCGTATTGCCGTTTACGATATCTCAATGCAGAGATGTTGTAGCCCGCGGTAATGATGGTATTTCGAGCACCAACGTGGAGGTGGCGTGGCAAATTCTCGGCTTGTGGGAGAGATGCAAGGGATGCTCCCCTGTGTCGATGGGGCTGGGTTGTGGGTGTGAAGGAGTGCTTGGTTGGTGATGCTATTGATAGCTGACACAGTGGTTCACGTCCTCCAGCTTGCGTGGAGCTCTTGCCGGCTTGGCAGCCCTGCATGACGCTTGCCCGCTTTACATCTGGGTTACATCTACCTTCAGGGCCATGTAAAGCTTACACACACATTGCAAACCTTTCCAGCAAAGGGCGACTTGGATATGTCGTTCATTCATTAAGTTTGAGTTTTAAGTCAAGATTGGTAGTATGTACAATACTTGCAACTTCAGAGGGCATGCAAGCGAGGGTATATAACGGCGAATGGAAACAGGTCAGCAGGCCAACATGCTGAACGTGGATATAGGGAATATCGTAAAAACAAAAGCACCTCCAAAGAGTCCTAGAAAATAACATGCCAAAGTACGCCGAAACATCGTGAATCCCGAAATGTCTAGACCACAGCGCTAAGGCATCTTTTCCTGGATGATGTAGACTACAGCATTACTAAGAATGCATATACGGAAGGAATGATGTTGTGGGCTCAGCAGGGCTCATCGAATATGGCGTGAAGGTATGTCGGGCGTGCTGATCGTACTGCGGCATTGGCACTGATATTGCATCTGTCTCTGCCCACTTTCGTGCGCACTGACGAGCAGTCCACTTTTCTTGGGCACCGAATTCGAGCATCTGAAGCTTTTAGCTTAGGAACCAAAGATTGGGTGGGAAAGCCTTACTTTTTGAGCAATTACATCGAATTTGTTCTGTGCCCAGTACTCGTGTGCCATACGAAGAGCCCTGATATCTGCTTCATTCCATACACGCATTCGTTCTCGAAGCCGCTTTAGCCGCATCTGAAGGGCAGGAATTTGGTACTGTTTGCCCAAATCGTTCTGGAAGCGAGCCGCAATATCCTTCCAAGGCATACATTCCTCTTCTTTCAACTTCAAAAGCAATTTGTCTTCTTCAGAAAGCTCAAGCTGGGTGGAAGTGGTTGACTCCGATCGCCGTCGCCTCTTTGACAGTTCTAGAGCCTCATCATCATCCCTTGCTCTCTTTGGTGCGATTGATCTGGCATTATCTATTGGCTGGGGGATGATGGGGGTAAAAACACGGCGCGGTTGTGACACGGTCGAAGGCACCTCAACGGACGTTTCTCCAGTGTGAAGGCCTATGTGCTGGGTAAAATTCGTGTAGTAAGACTTCGGCTGTACTAATGGAGTATGTATCCCAAGAGAGTCAATAGCCCACGATGTGCTTGGAGTGGGCTGCAAGACAGAGAAGGTGCCATGAGAAGACTCCTGTCCATGTGAGTCAGCTTTTAAATGCTTTGGAAACCGTTGCGAGGTGCGATTTGAAGTCGGGGCTGGTTCAATCGGCTGCTGCGCGGGTTCGCTAAGCAATGAACTCTGAGGGTAGACCGGTACTGGAGACAGCACCTTGGCTGATGAGTCGGCTTGCGATACTGATGGGGGTACATGTGCTGATTGCGAGAACGTAGGTGTCGGCGGAGAAAGAACAACCGAGGACCTGTGAGGAGCCATGTACTGCTCGTATCCGGTGTACTGTAGGACGTCAGAATTATCCACTTATCTGTCGCAGACAAACAAGAGTGACGAACCTGATAATCTGGAACTGTGTTAGAAGAGCCATACCAGCCAGATGTTGGTAGGTGGTTGACGTTATGAGGAGACACGGTACTTTCAGGCATGCGATCGTATACTTGAGTTGGATGGAGAGACTTCAAGGCAGGCGATGAGCCTAGTGGGCAAGCCTGGGAACTGTACGAGCTAGGCCATATAGCGGATCTTCCTGAAAAGAGGTGTGGTGGAGGCACGGCATCCTCAATCTTAAGTGACATGTCTACTAGTCGGTGGTGTGGGCCGTTGATGAGGTGTCAGGCCTGGTATCCAGCATAACCAGTTGATGTCAACCCAGATCAACCAGTCTAAGAGGGGTATGATACTGGATTGTCTTGAGTGTAGTGAGCTGACCGGGCTTGCAGTTAAAGGCGCCGCTGCCATCTTAACAAGCAATTGATGGGTCTAGTGCGGCACCTCTATCAGGCTTCTCGAAGGATGCTGCTGCGCACTAACATGGGCGTTTAGCGCCAGGCCTTCACCTCGTCCTTGGAACGTTTCCTCATAGTTTAGCGCGCTGCAACCTGGTTCGTCTGCCGTTGAGCCGTGAAAGACCAGCCACTCCTTACTTCCGGTCTGTCAACGGTCATACCCGGCTCATTACCAGGGCTTGAACGGTCCGCCGGGTCATGTTAACGACGATCTCACCGTTTATTGCTGTTACCTTGCAATCTCAAGAGTTGGCATTGGTATTCCCTCTTGCGCATAAGTGTATGATGTTTGGCGGTCAAGGACGCTCGTAGTGTAAGATATGCCGGAGAACATCCGACAGTCCCGCAAGTCTTGTAGTAGGACACTTCGAGCAGGTCAATCTCTCTTCGATGCAGCGTGATATTGATAGCCCGGTCTGCGCTGGCTGTGCCATAAAGCCCCATTGTCTGCCGGGGTTAGCTTCCTTCGCGCAAGAGAAATTTCGCCAGCCGTGTACTCTCATTTGGTGGTTGGCTCAAGATGTGCCGCACAACTACAGTAAAATGCCTAGAGCAAGTAATGAGGAAGGGCGCATAGGCGCTTAATTGCATGAACGCGGCAGCAGGCATTGGCTAATATATATCGCAATGGGGTTGAATGGCCACTAATCTACCTAATTCAAGGTGGCATGCAGCTCACCCTTACACGTCGTACATAGCTTACCACATACCTGGGCCGTGCTCGTTCTCCGCGACCGTATAGTCACGCCTCGCCGTTCAAACAGGCTAAACCGATTCGTTGCCAAGGTGCGATGTGTGTGGGGACGGATTGATAGTTCTCCGAGCTGATCTGATTTGGCACTTTTCTTATTATTGATGAGCTTTATCCGATCCGCCTTTGCCCCGGATTGGACAAAACTGGGCTGGTTATGACAATGAAGATGTCACATACGCTCATAGAAGAAGTGTGTAGCTAAGCCATTTGCAACGCCCTGAAACCGATGGCCGTACAGTAAAGACCGCGCAGGCACACCTCGATTGGGCTAAAACTTGCTGTAGCCTGGGTAGCTCCACAATATTGAGTCTGGTATAAAGAGTGCCGAGAGATCCGCGTCAGATCCAGTTCCCAAGTCAAACTGAGTGAAGTCGAAGTTCAGATCGAAGTTAGGTTGCGACAGGCCCATCATGTCTGGAGCATGCGACGGCGCTGGCATACCTGGATACCAATTTTGTTGCAAGGGCTGCTGAGAGACATGAGAATTTGCTTGGGCTTGCAAAGCAGCTTGCGCTTGTTGTTGAGAGCGACTGTGTGCGTGCGATTGCGTCTGAGCTGAACTCGAGTTACTGCTACCCATGGCAACTTCGGATAGCAAGTGGAGTGGCGTCTGGTTCGTCGAAGACTGGCGAGAAGGAGGCTGAGGACCGTCATTTGAGGGCCGCCGAGACGCTTCACTAGAGTCTGGGTGCTCTGACTTGGAGGTACCTTCCTTGATCTGCGCAAACCGCCCCTGCAAGCGTTTGGCTACATAGTAGAATTTCCCATGGGGCGACTGAGCGTCACGCGAGACGATCGCGTTGAACATGGTTACCAACCGCTCAGTATACACTTCGATTTGCAGGTCCTCTTTCTTGATGATACTGCTTACCTCCCCAGAGCTCGTCACTGACACCCACATCTTCATTAGGCATACAATGGCATAGATAGCGCGCACGCCTAAACACTTGTCAGTCGGAATTTCAGCAAATTGGTAGCAGATGCAGCTCACAAAAAATAACAGGCAATGTCAGAAGGATATCCAGCTGAATGCTTAATATCGTATCGAGAATACCGTGTGTGGCAGTCAGACATTCGCTCAGAGCACCAATGTGTGCCGGCCCTATGGATACGTCCTTTTTGACTACACCTGGTGACAAAGCTTCAAGTTGAAAGGGCGGTTGAAATTCTGCTTCACTTTGATGCTGATGCAAAGCAATCTCATGAAGAAATAGGTTTGTCACATGTTCGCCTAGACGAAGGGTAGCTTTTGCACTTGTTAGCTTGTGATATTGCAAATCCTGAGATAGACTTACGATCAACGTCGCCCATTTTGGCGTTCTCGTCCTTGAGTTGTTGCAGCTCATTTTCAAAAATTTTGAGTGCATAAATGACTTTCGGTTCAGATATGGCGATATCGATAGATGGATCATCCATGCAAAATTGAACCGATATATTCTCTCCGATATGTGCCATCTTCACTTGCTGACACAGCAATTTGTCCGAGGGGAACGCGTCAGGCGATGTTTCAAGAATTTTAACACTTTCTTCCATGTATTTGGTCCACCGAAGAAGTATAGGTCGCCGCAGTATCATCGTGATGCTCATACAAAGGTAGTAACATACGAGGAACGTACGACGTGCTTCAATACTGCTCGAATTAGGGTGATACCTTCGAAATGGCCCTATGGACAATTTCATCACATTAGGTGTTGCTTTACGCCCGAGTCCGAGATCGAGAGCCATTACAGCAGCGCAGTTAACCATCATGTAGAAGTTGTGCTGCTCGAAATGCAAGGGTGGTCGGTACCACAACACTGCGACCTGTAATGCCTGCACAATCTCAAGGGACTTTTCACCATTGCGCCAAATAATATCCGCTAACTGGTCCTTCAGTATTTTAGTCAGCTCCTGCTGTACTTCTTGTGAGACAAGCTGCTCCGCGCTGCCATGAGATGATCCAGCGAGCAGTGATAGGAATAGCAGTGGCTTCTTCTCACGAACGTCTCGGGCTGTAGTACCAGGAGCAAAGGGTATAGCCGGAAAGTGAGGACAAATCTCATTGACGTATCGAAGGAAAACACGTTCTGCAAGCTCAGGGCTAACGAGTGAGTTGATTAGAGCATTTATGTGTGAATGGTCAGCGTGGATTCGGCTCTTTCCGTTGCGCTTCATCTCGGGATGTTCAGCGAGATCCCGGTGGATGGCATCCATATCCTCGGGTATCGTCTGCTCATGTCAGCTGAGATTTGGGAAGGCAGATAATTTACCTACTGCGTGGGAATGACCATTATTTACCTTTCTTCGCTTTGCCTCTGATCCTCGCTGTATGGTTTGCGCCGGTCCGTATCCGGGTGGTATGTTCACATAACCGCTTTGGCCTGAGCTGGACCAATCGTGGTTGAGGCTTCCCATACGAAAGGAGCCCTCCGGCATTGCCGTAGCAGTATTGTTGCCGTCCTGCTGAGGCAGGCCATCAGAGTACCTGATATCCGGGACACCTGATTTTTGCGCATGCAGTGTTGCTGTCAGGGCGTCGATCTTGCGTTCCAGCTCGGCGACGCGGCTGTCGGCTTTTTTCTGACGTTTTCTAGTTGGAGGTGTGGTTATACTTGCAGAGATCAGTGGGTGTTGAAGGTGTCTAGCCAATTCATATCTTACCATGGCCGGTTAGCCTTTGCACATCGCCTGCATGATACGTCTGGCCGTTCTTGGTCGCAGCGCACCTTCAGTCCCCTACATGAGTCGCATGCTCGAGGACGCTTGAAGTCACCGGCATCTTTAGCAGAACCTGGGGTCGCATGTGTGCCATCGTGATCACCTTCATCCTCTTGTTCGTACCCTTCATGATCACCTCCAGGAATGTTTGGCGACGTTTGGTGCAGCGCCGGATCCAGGCTGTTGTTCAGCGGAGGTTGCGAGAGTTGCGAAGGTTGATGTTGAGTTGTTGACGTCGGCAGGTAGTATGGGTGGCCAACATTCTGCTGTGGCTGTGATGTGTACTGTTGCGATTGTACGTTGTCCTTCGCATCGAATGGGGAGAACAACGCTGGATCGATAGGCGCCGTCATGGTGTTTATACTGTAGGAGCTCGAGCTACCGAGGTCGGAAGTTCGGTGAATGGAAGCTGCGATGATGCTTCAAGTGGAGATGTCGGCGGTGATGCTTTCCGTCTTTAGGCACTATGCCTATTTAAGTAGAAGGTGCCGAATGTTGATGGTGCACAGTTCTGAAGGCTGCGAGACGTAGTTACGGTACACAATTATGGAGAAAACAAGATGTTCTAAGTATAAAGCGAGGTGACATTAACGTGCTGCTTATCCTGATCAGACTTGGCAAAATTGCGAGGAAAGCGCGTATCGGTGTGGGAATATGGATAATATCCTTGTATAGCGAAAAAAAAGTCAGAAATAACTGTTAGCAACAATCTCACAGGATGAAAGTTGACAGGCGGATTCTTGTGAGCCGATCTCAACTGCCCCTTTAACAAAAGTATCGCATCTTGTCTTGTTTTGGCTTCTTACTTGTTTACGGAGGTAACTGGTGACGATATCCTCAAACCTGGGGACTGTACACTTATTGCTGGTCTTTGTACAATATAAGAGCGAAGTCGATACAATGCACAAAACTATAAATGGATTAAGATTATCTCATAAGTAGGTATTGTTACGAAATGTGTAGTGTAGAGACGCTTCATGAAGTAGAAAAAGTTAGGACTAATCGAACCAAAGAACATTGACTCATCCACTAGGTCGCTTCTGCCATGAAGCCTTTAGCTTACATCATTGAAGGCCGAGAGCTTATGCCATGCTGCGAAGCCACGCGTTGTTGCATCTGCTGTGTCTTCCTTCAACCTACCCACAATGATTTGCACTACAAAAACATACTGTTTCATTTCCTTCACTAACCACACTTTCCTCATTTTCAACCTGAACTGACAGGTGGTATAACGGCAACTTCATCACCTTCTTTGATCACCCTGTCCGAGCCTGTAGCACCGTCTTCATCAAGGTCAACATATTCAAGATTTATGGTGATAGCACAGCTGCCCAGGACCTTCTCTTTGATGCCAGGATAGGTGTCATCGAGTTTGCCGAAAAGATCGCATATGCGAAGCGGTGCAGGAAGATGCTCTGTAGTTTTACCAGCGAACGTCGAGGCAGCTGCAAAATACAAAATGGTAAAGTGACCTGCAGGCGCTTTCGAAGATGCCATGTTGGTCGCTACAAAACACTGCGACTTGTTAGATTCGTGCTTTCGATGTTGAAAGTAATGACCAAAGAAGAGAAAAATTTTCTGATCAGCCAAAAGGTGTTCCGCAGGCTGTTACCGAAGTAACAGTAGGATAATACATGCTATATTGGAAAACATCACTAGAAATTGAAACAGGGCGGGGTGCAGATAGATGATGCTTACCTCTTGATTTGGTGTGTGTTGAAAGAAGGAAGAAGCGGAGTTCTCGGAGGTGAGAACATGTGAGTTCGTGCCATATTTTAGCGTGACGCTAGTGTGTCGTCGCGACTTCCTTAAGCGCATCATCATTTACTTCTTCCTATATCATACCTCCGAAACATGCACCCACGTTCGTTGTGGACATCGAGCAGTGTTTGCTTGCGATGCCAATGGGGTGTTGCATCCCAAACCCAGAAATATGCTCGTTTACAAATGTGTCGTAATGTCATTTGTGCCGCACAACCCTCGCATGCGCTTTCAGGACGCCTCTTGCACACTTCTGCACTTGTACGGCTCTCACCAATTTTCATATTGCCATAATGCTTACGAAATCCAGCGTGCGCAACCTGTCGTTACTCCTACACCAATTGACCCTTCTGTTGACCCCGTCTTCGTTGTTCGACCACCACATATACCCATTCGCAATCATCTCGAGAAGTGGCAAACCCAGTATGGTAGACCCAGTGAAGAGACACTGTCTGCTTTCGAGAAGCACCCAGCAAATGGGGAGATATATAACAACGTGTCGAAGGTTTCAAATGCGTCGGCAACAGATGATCAGACTGAGGGGGACAGATGGTTTGCCGGCGAGGACGACGATGGGGAGGACTTGATCACTATAGGTCTATTTCTGAAGCCTGGAGATGTTGTAGAACTATCGTAGGCATCTTTATCTGCCTAAAAAGTATACAGGTAAACTTGCTAACACTTGATAGACAATCTGGGCGAGAGCCTATTCTTGCAGTCTTCGTGCAACAACTCGACACCGACAGTCAGTTCTACACCATCAATGGTAAATGGGCCCATTCAAACCTCGCTCAGATATCCTTTGCTATTCCGGGCTGCATAAATCCTGCACTTCTGCAGCCGCTCATCCCCTTTTTGCCGACAGATCCTGATAAGGCCAATCCCAAAGGCGAGGTCCATGTTCCTACAGAGGTTGCTGCACCGGTACAACGGCTTCTCGATAGTTTGACTGAAGAGGCCGAGGGTGTGTATCGCAAGAATGCCCCGGTTCTTGACACCGCCTACGATGTGCTTGCAGATAACAGTAGGACTCGTATGATGACACTGGCACAGATTGCAAAGACCTTGCTGGCCCGGGGTAACCCTGCATGGTCTCCATCTTCATCGGATCTTTTGGCTGTGCGCAAAGCCTTGAATCACAACGCGTTTCGCTTCCGTGCCGATCAACGTAGCCATCGCTTAACTAACGTATTCGCTATTCGACCCAAAAAAGACGTACAGGTTGTCGAGACCGTTCACGAATGGATTCGTGAGTATTTTGAATACCTAGCCCGGACTGCGAATGAGCCGAAGAGCGCCCTTAAAATGTGTACAAAGGGGGCGACAAACGTACTGCAGTTTCTCCGGAAGGCTCGCAGGCTTATTGTAAAGAGTAGGAAAGATCGAGATCCGATGTCAGGCGGACTTGGACCCAGCAAAACTCGAGGTGCCACTACTTCTGGGTCATCTGCTGTGGAAATGGTAACAGATGAAACTTTCTCGAAAACGGACAACGAGATCATCACCTTCCTACAAGCTTGGGTACTTAATAATCAGTTTCAAAACATGGGTGGCCTTCACTCTGCCTGTACTGACCTTATTGCTGCTACCGGCTGCTACAAACCAGGAGTTATACAGCATCCTGCTGAGATCGAGTCGCAAGCAGACTTGATTCGGCGTGCAACAGGACTTGTCTTCCTGCAAGAGATTGGAGTCGTTACACCTTATGAGAATCGCACGATCTATGATGAGCAGCTCATGCTTCCTACCGTCAGACTTTCCCAAAACCTAGAACTATTGAACAGCAAGGCAGAATTACTTCGGAAGGCACCTGACTTCCGTGATTCAATGGCTGACATGCGTCGCGACTGGGAATCCGTAAACGTCTACTGTATAGATGATGTTGGAGCTCAAGAGATTGATGACGGTATCTCGATTGAGAAGGTCAAAGATGCAAACTCAGAATTTTGGGTCCATGTTCATGTGGCCAATCCAACTGCATTCTTTGACAAAACGCACACGCTTTCTAGTCTGGCGGCACACATGACTCAAACTGTTTACACACCTGAGCGGACATTTCCCATGTTGCCTGAGTGGGCAACCGATGGCTACTTCAGTCTTCGGCGTAACCGGCCAGTGATCACATTCAGTTCTCGAGTGGACTGTCATGGAAACGTACTTGCAACGAAAATTTCGCATGGCACCATCCGCAAATCAATTTCAATCACACCTTCAGAATTGGCCTCAAATTTAGGAGAGAAGTCTAGAAGTGACAGACGGAAATTTGTAGTTGGGGGCAATGTAACGACCACCAGTGGGGTCCGCATTCCACCTACACTTGACCCTAGCCAAGTCCAGGAGCTACGTGATCTCTATGCGGTAGCCAAATTACTCTCAAAAAGGCGGCAGGAGCGTGGCGGTATCTCCATGTACAACAGCTCACCAAGCGTTCGCGTATTTGAAAGTGCAGAGAAGCCGGGGTTGACCTGGAATGCGCCTTCTACTGAGAAGTCACGTTTCATACAGGGCGATCCTATCATTGAAATCACTAGGGCTGCCCCGAAGGGATTCCTGCGCTTCGACATGGACGCCACCAATATTGTTGAAGAAATCATGATCCTAGGTTGCTCGACAGCCGCAGCTTGGTGTGGTGAGCGAGGTATTCCCGTAATGTTCAGGGGGTCTATTGCACCACCCAACGTCAATAGAGCACCATCAGAGCAGCTCAAAAACAACATCACGACAAACTATTTGGGAAAGCACCAGAACCCCCCACTTCGACTGGCCATGCAATACATGGAGTCCTTGGGAAGGGCTATTGCTCACACGTCTCCACTACCGCACAGGGTAATAGGGGTTCCTGGCTATGTTAGAGTGACCAGTCCGCTTCGACGCTTCAGTGATATGATTGCTCATTGGCAAATCGAGGCTGCTATACGGTACGAGGCGAAGACCGGCAAGAGGTATAATGCAGCCGAATTAAGCTCTCAGCGTGATATCCTGCCGTTCTCCCAGCGACAAATTCAAGAGTCGATCATAACGCTTTCACCTCGCGAGAAGCTCATCGCATCGACTCAACGTAACGCGGTCAATCATTGGGTTTCCCAGGCATTCCTTCGCGCTATGCATTACGGCCAGGCCCAACTACCTGCTACATTCAAGTGCTGGGTCAGATTTGTCGACTTCGGATCGAACCGACGTAACTTGAAACCAATGGCCGTCGGTCTCATCCCAGAGTTCGGCCTGAGAGTCGCCATACGTGACATCGAGGACCCTCAGTTGGGTGATGAGTGGGAAGTTGCTCTCGACAGTGTGGACCTCTTCAACGCCCGCATCTATGTTAAGCCTGTCCAGCTGTTGAAGAGAGAGGCAGATACTTTGAATTGAAACGATTCGAAAGGTTGGATGCGAACATCTTGCAACCCAAGAACAGCGTCAGCATCTGTGGAGACTTCAACTGGCTGGCGTCCAATAGCCCCAGCTGAAAAGTCCGGTTCACCATTCCGTGCTTTTATCCAATCACGCCGATTTGCAGTGTTGATTGCGATGAGGCGTTTGGTGCGACGACCAATAATAAGAGCTCGCAACATACATACCTTCGTTATGGTAGATGCCCCGCGTGAACTCGACACGTCCCGGCGAGCAATCCGAAATAGCAAATTAAGCTACTGATAGGATAGAGGCACGGCACGGGGAAGGCGAAGTTTAAGCGCGATAGCAACGAAGATTTGCACCGGGCCGGCGAGACATTTCAGCACCCACCCCTGCAAGCCACGAACTGCCAGTGGCGCACTAGAGACAGATGGCAATTCAGCAAGGGTGCAAAATTCAAACAAGGGTACAGATGTCTCGCTGTGGTTCTCGTTTCCTTATTTCTGGAAACAAACGAAGCACGGCACGGTAATCATTCCGGTTCGCCCAGGCATGTGCATGCTGCACGGCCGGCGTGCGTGGGTCCAGCGGAACGGGCCCTGGAAAGGTGCGCCAGATCTGTGTACCAAGTATCATGTATTGTCCCGACAATCCTTTTATGTCCTTGGCGATATCTGTGTACGACCAAGATATGATGAGGCTAGCCGACGCACAGCTGCTGCAATACGACCAATTCGGACTCATGACCGCACTGAAAGCCTACCATGCCTTGACTGACATCTTTTCGCAGCGCATACATTCTCCACCCTCTACCGAAGCTGAATATGTGAGTGAGGCTGCCTGTTGCAATCATTGACCACAAACTACGGACCAAAAGATCAGCCACCCCCGAGCTAGTGACATGCAATTGAAGGTCATAAAAGCTGGATTCCAGTGACCTTACATTTCCTTGTGGTTGACAGTCGTAATATAACACACTGCTTTGGACTGGATCGAGCCAACTACAATCCGTAACATTGATTCCACTCACAAGACTGGTGCCGTCATCTTACAAGTCAGTCAACCCGGATGAATATTACCATGTCAATCACTCGACACGACCGAATGAGCAATGCTGTTGGCCAAGCCAGCCATCTTCCCAGGAGGAAGCAACAGTCCCAACAACCTCGGCAACTTCTGTCTTGCACCAAATGTCGCGAACGGAAAGTTAAATGCGATCGTACCAAACCTTGCTCAGCCTGTTGCGCGCGTGGAGCACCTAAAGAATGTCACTTCGTCGCAGAAGGAGGCGATTATACACCGATCCAACAATCCTACGAGTTGCGTAAACTCCGTGCAGAGAATGTGCGACTGAAGGAACGACTGCGTACCAGCAGGTTATCTATCGAGGATGATGATTCTGACCAGTTATCGGAGTCCCAGCATGGTGACAGATCTAGGGCATCTTCGATAAAGAGACGTGCAGCGCGTCAAAGAAAGTTCCAAGGCTCTGAGGGGCCTAACTCGATATACTTCGGCTCACCTGGATTAACAAATGTCATTGCAGATGTAAGTGGAGCCCTATTTATCGATACTGGTGTACTAATGCAAAGATAGTTCGCAGCATTTAACCTCACACCCACCACTGTACGATCTCTTGCGCATCTCATGCCGCGCGGGTCTGACATGTATACATCTAAATCGCCATCCTCTTACCCTTTTGCAACTCTTTTCTCAGCAACTCCGGAACAGTGCATACCGCAGCTACTCCACATCCTTCCTACACGGAGGGAGCTTACGGAGTACTTGGCGGCTTTCGAGAAGCGTGTACATATCTGCGCATTCCCCCATCTACCCATTGAGCTTACAGAGAATGAGATTGAAAGATTTCTTTCCGACTTAGAGAGAAACGCCAGGTTGTGCCCTGACATGTTGGCCCTCATCTTTGCAGCTATAGCACTGGGCGCGCAACATTCTGTATGGGACAAGGCTGGTGAACAATGGAAAGCTAAATCCGTCGATACAGAGGCGCAAAGAGGCAATGTTTATAGTCTGTTCATCTTTGTCAAAATAAGACAAGCAATGCTGACTGGATCTTTAGTTGCGGCCTCGATGCAGGCCTTGCGTGTATCATCATTCATGCACAAGCCTTCACTGTTAGCGATCGAAGCTCTCATCATGATAGGGCCTTTCCTGACTAACTCAGGCCGATTTTTGGATGCCTGGGCATTGTTCGGCACCACGATTCGGCTATCTCAGGCTATTGGTCTTCATCGCCACCCCAAATATCTCAATCCCGCTCCAACCAGTCAAAGAGAATGTTCAACACGGCAGACTCTTTGGTGGTGGATGTTGCATATGGACGAACAGTATTCAATGACATTAGGACGTCCACTTGGGATCAGTGGTATGGGGGACTGTCCACCACCACATGAATTAACTACTGATCCACAGATGCTACGATTTGGTGAATACATTCACCATTTCACTATATTGGCCAGACAAATTTTGAGTGGTGATCGATTGACGAATGCCAAAATTGACGGATTCACTGATCTTTTGAATGGACTCCTGGACACGATGCCTGAGATGCTCCAATTCAATGAGTCGTGGTTGGAAAGGAGCGATGATCTCCTCGAATGGCCGCTCAGTCCCATGGCTGCTGGTACGTTTGCTGTTTCAAGAAAGCATTTTGGTATGCGCTCACTAGCTGAAAGTTTATTACTGCAAAACTCACACATACCTTATTCTCCTGAACCGCCAGAGAACGGACAAATGCCCGGACCATCCTCAAACACCTATGGCTAAGATTCCTTCATTTCGGTCTGTCAATGGAACATCGTCTTCGCATCCTTCACCTGTTGCGTCAACTCAAACTTCACTGCGGGGACGTCCCCTAGTACTCAGATCTTCAGAGGGGATATTGACTGCATTCCTATTCTTCTACACGCGAGCACCGGCATTGCTCATCTCCTGGACAATAAGCCAACAGGCCTTTAATAGCTCTATGATACTTCTTCTCGACGCTCTGGAGACTGGCAACCTCACGCATATCAAAAAGGTAGAACGAACATACGTTATCTTTAGAGAACTTCAAAAAAATGGAGTCCACAAGCTTGCAGCTCTGGCTGTGGAAAAATTAAGCTGGGGCCTGGATCAGCTGCGCAAGAATATGGAAGCATTTGAGGCGAAGCAGCCTTCTGAGAAGATTGAACCAGACCAGACAGCTCAGAGTGAGGCGGATCGTGTTACGAATGTCTTGAAAGATACCGTGATGAGCAATACGGGCATGCTGTTACTCGAAGAATCGGATCTGCAGTCTAATACACTCGAACACTTCGCACCATTTACATGGGTCATGGCAAGAGATCAGAGCGAAATCGCAACGTCAAGTCCCCTGAAGCAAGAGGAGGAGTTGCAATCACATGGCAAAGCCAATCGTATTACCGGCATGCGACTGGATAGCTCAAATGAGACTGCACCGATCGTGAATGAGCTGCAGCACAACACAGGACCACCCCGAAGATCAGCGCTGGAACGATACCATGCACCGCCGTCACAGGAACACTGCCAGCTGCAATGCTGTGTAACAGAGCCGGCCTCGCTTACGAGCCTTGCAGCACCAGTACTAGAACGAGACCACAACGGTGGGAACGACATGGTCAAGCAGCTTCCTGTACAGCAAAGACAGTCGCTACCCTCGCCATCTTTGGGATTGCATCAATTTGTTTCTCCTGCAAACCTGGGCGATGAATCGAGGTTGCGTTATGTGACAGAGGGAAACGAAGATGCTAATCCTTCTCAAAGATGTATCCAACCTGTACCATCACCTAAGCAGCATCGTATACCAGTGGCGCAACTCCAACATAACTCGTGCCCGTCACTGCACCAACTCACAACAACGCCATCTCTCCTACGGCCAACATACTCATCACCCGTTGTGAACGAAGCCTACACCCCTGCGGGAAGTGGGCGTTACAACGCGCATCCACAATGGCCGGCAGATTCTGCAGGCTCAATATCAGACAACCTCGAGTCAGGGACGGCGACATCGCCCACGTCCGATCAGAGGCATGGAGTTCTAGCTTTTCACCACGAGAACGCTCGACAGCAGCAAATGATTGATCAAGGCTCATTTCCGGCCCATTCGACAGCTGTAGGTTTTGGGTCAATTGCAGCAGAAAACCTGGAACAGGCACCAGGTAATCAATGGAAGCAATGGGCAAGGAGTGGGGGGACAGGGCAGCGGTACGGTTCATCCTACTTTGCGTCATGAGATTTTGGCGCCTTTCAATCCGCATTCGCATGTAGATAACAGAATCGCCACTGTACGCCATATTTGTTTTGTCGTAAACCGCACTACATCTCTTCAATTTGATATCGGGGTGCCGCCATGTTTCTACGAGTCTTTTTGTCGTCATCACTAGCCAACCACCTTTCGACAAAAAGGAACCAAGACCCCGCTTCCCCGCTTCTTTACGCCGCTGTATTTGTATACCGTCAGACAGAAGTCAGGGCCTCAAGATTACCGTCATTCCAAATCCAGCGTTCAAGTACGTAAGGCCGGCCATTGGCTTTTGTCATATCGTTCATCTACATAATCGCCTCTTGTGGCTGCCGCCTCCTAGTCTTGTGTTCCCGCCAATCGACTTTTCCTGGATCACGTCCTTTTCCGTTTCAGCTGCCGCCTCCCCCCCTGCAAGCATCGTGCATCCACGCTAATTAACACGTTCTTATGATGTATCCCATCCTAATCTTGGGGTACCGGATGTCATATCCACGAGTCAGCTCATGGTACAAGACGAGATCGATCTTCGATCATGTTACACGACAGCAACGCCAAATCTGAATTTCCCACAACTCCGTCATCTCTGCTGGGGGTGGGTGTCACCCGTGTACATCACAGTTGATCTACAGGTCCACCGAGACCCATCGGGGTTCAATATTGTTACAATGAGAATGCCGAGAGCAGACATCTTTAAGCCTCATTTCCTAATACATTTGTGTACAAGCTCATTGTTTGTAACACAAGATCTCTTGCATCATTGCGAACTAGTGCTGTCAACTTCTGCGGACCGTCTGGGCAATTATAGGCAAGCAACACGCCCCGTCACGTTTGACCCTTAGTGTGCATGACAACGTTGACTGGTCTAAACATCTTATGCAATGGTCCTTGATTTCGAGGGAGTCAGTCTGGGCACACACTGATTCACAGCTCACAAGGCCCGAAGCAAGACTGTCACCATAAAGCTTTCTTTTGCGTTCTGGAGCCAGCACATGTATATGGTAGATCGTGGCTGTAACCGTTTAAAGGGCGTTTTCGGCGACCTGCAAGCGAGTAATGGGCGTTGGGAACAATCAGGCATTCATCGAGTGGCGGCTTGCCGCAGGATCGAACATCAAGCTCCCAACCCTTGTTCAAAGACCTGTACAGTAGCTTTTTGCTTTTTTTGCACCTACCAAAACCAGCATGTGTGTATGGCTCCAATACTCAGCCATCAGCCAAGCCACAAGCGATAACTAAAGCGCGGGTAAGGAACCAAGATCTCACTATGGCTCGGCCCTCCTACGGCCCAATTCGATCGATCCGTTGACATTGACAAGGCTAGAGAGATCTTTGGTACCAAAGGAGAGACCACACTTGTCGAAACACGAGCCACACACGATCAGACTGCCACATATGCAAGAACCTTCCCCTCTTTGGCGCCAATTGCAACGCAAATAACGTACGATAGTTGCATCAGCGTTCACTACCATCGTTTCGAGTCATTACCGATCAGCCCAGGCGAGATATGGCGGGGCGGCAAGTTCACTAAGGAAACGTCTATACAGACTATAGGACTCAACTTCAGCGCTTGGTCATCATGTTCGATAACCCGAATGTGCGGGTTTAACAACTCGTCAATGGCAGTGGCTGTCTGGGCTTGCAGATACGCTCATCTCTTCCGTCAATGTATGATGACAACCAACTCATCACGTATGCGCCACCATCTACAATCAACATTCGCCGGGCCCGCCTGTTCAAACTAGAGTAGCTCCTTGATTTACCGCGACTCGATACTACCCTTCCATGACTCTTACTGAAAGCTTTTGTGTCGTGTCGTTCACGCCACCATTCCACTCCCGGCTTAAGGCCTCTGATTGGTCTCATGCAGTAGTGTTTGCGCCTCGAACACGAGGTGGCTGGTCCACTACGTGCAGCTGTACAATGGCTACCAAATAATCGAACTGTCATGTTCGAGTCTTGGTGTACGATGGACCGCTCTAGAACGGAGCCTCGTATGAACAACAAGGAGAAGGCTAGAATGCAGGTGTATTGTCCTGTGGAGTAGGGCAAAGGGCTGTTTGCTAAATTTTGCAAGGAACACAAAGACATTAGGTCAAGATCGGTTTCGTGGGGTAAATGGTTGATTGAATTAACCCTCGTCCAAAGGGCGAAGGTCAAGTCCTCACCCTGCCTCTCTTGCAGCATGGAGGACGCGCCCAGCCATAAAATTATGTTGACCCAGCTCCACCGCTACGGGTATCTCTTGTGTAATACACAGCCGTAAGCCTCTGGAACAAAAGCCTCTCCGCCAGCCAAGAAGGCTCAAGCACATATTTGAGACTGTAGCGCTAACCGCTCTCCGGGCAATTTAGCGTATACAGATCTCCTTGTCGTACCCCGTCAACTGCAGGGACGCCTCAAAGTTTCCAGAGCTCTGCAACAAGTTGGCGATGCAGTTGAGACCTCATTTGTGATCAACTAGTGGCTGGAAAAGTTAAGTTGGTCACTGCATGAAAGGGGTGGTGATTTTGCAGCATTGCACTGTTTGGTCGGGAGTTTGCATGCACTACAGGAGCATTTCATTTTGGTATTTTCGTGATTGGACTTTCGGTGGTACCAGACCAAATCGCCATGTGACGATCTCAGAGCGACGAAGCGCTGTAGGACTACGCGTCGCAAGCCCAGATCCTTTGAAGCCTTGCTCGGATTATAGTCAAGACCCCCCTTGATTACATTGTCTGGGAAGAGTAGCGCGCCTTTGCCACCGTAGGCCTTGCTGGACATCTCTGAGCGTTCGGCGAGCGATGGTTCTTAAACCTGAGACCGTAGGATGTTGCACCGCCCCTTCCGAGGTTGTCAAGCCGCATAATTTATTGTTCGTAATCCTATCAACCTCTTCTTTGTCAGTTATGCCAATGTGGCCTGAGATTCGTTTTGTCTTGATATTGCAGGCTGTCATGGCTCCGTGACAGGCCAGAGAGGCTAACCATGATGATTGGGATGCGTTATTCCCGTAGGCACAGCATAATACAAGTGCTGAAAAAGCAAGTGTAAATACCTCGCCGCCATAGTCCTGACCATTTGTGGGCCTGCTGTAGGCTTCGTTATGCACCTACCGCTTCTGTGCCGAAAAATAAGAGTTGGGATGTAAGGATCCCCATCTATTGTATAGTTCCCGAGACATTCTGATAGACTTGATACTCGCAAAAGGCCCTTCGGTCACCTTGCTGAGCTGTTCAGACCCGTCTGAAAATACGGTCATGTCCGTGGGTGCAAGCTGAGCCCACGGTTTCTCGAACAAATCAGCAGCGGCCTTTCTAAAGCATTTTCTCGTTGGGTTGTGTCTGCAATTCGGAATGTAACTTGGCTCATCTAGGGTGATTTGAGGGGCATCTGATAGGAGCGTAATCAGTCTTGGAATCTTGGTTCGGAACCGCTTGTTAACTAGTGGTGCCCCTTTCCCTTCGGATAAGTGAGATTTTCGTGCACCTCACCATGGGACGTCCCTCATTGATGATACGCAGGTGCGTAGCGTATTTCACGTTGGTTTCTTTCGATGCAGTGAGCCCGGAGGACAAGCCTTTGTCTCTGTAGAGGGTTGCAATCAGAGTGGGCTTTCAGATTGGAAGTATTCCTCTTGTGGCGGATTTAAATGCTCTATCAATACCAATGATGCCTCACTCTACTCTGGCGCTTATTTTGATGGTTTGGCTATGGCGAAAGGCGCGAAGTAGTCTTGTCTCTCCGCTGTACCAGCATTTTGTCTTATAGAGGAAGGATTGCAATGTGCACACAATTGTGGCTTTACGCAGAGAACTAGCAGATGAGTTGTGTGTGGTTGGAACAAGGTTTCATATGTGACAGGTAGCTTTCATCGTTTTTGCCATGTGTATGATGTCACATGCCTTGAAAGCCAGCTTCCTGTTGAACCATGCACCTAGCTAACCCAGTGCTGTCTTATTCCTGCTCGGATTGACAGCGCAGCGTGAATAGTGAAATTTTTGTCAATTGTGCCTGATGGGTTCTACTGTGTCCTCGGGCAAGGTGTATCATTTCCAACTTTGTGGGCGTAAAGGCTATCTTGTCTGCAGCTCCCCACTCTTCAATCTGTCCGCTGTCCTCTGTCTGCTGTTTAGTGTTTTCATCGATTTGATGCGTGATCCAAAGATGCTGATATTATCTACGTAGCAGGATTAGTAATTGGTGTTGACGTTGGGCATTTCAATTAAGTATAAAGTTTACAACACCGGAGGGTGAGACATTCCATGAGACATTTCACCTTCTGTCCGATACGCAATAAATTTCCTTCGTCCTAGCTAGATTCTTATGGTGTGTTCAACCATGAGAAATTCAACAAAGTAAAGGGGCTGCATAAATGTTGACACGGCAAAGGGTATCACATAGGTGATAGGTGAACCAACAACAGTCGTTGCAACGAGGTGAGCAGATGGGTTGATTGTGATTAATTCTTTGCTATCTCTTGCTGGTTGTCTACTTATACTAATGGTGAGGGCGCGTTGTACGGTGCGTGCTTTCGATGTGCGAAGGGCCCTCGGTACCAGTGTACGAAGCAACATCGTATATCCGCCCGATGTACATCTGATGTCTTTGTCCCAATCAAGTTAGACGACGCGGTCACCTTTGCTGGCCTCTCATCAAGACATCTCAACCGTGACAACTTCCAACAATAAACCAACTTCGCGTAGCCATACACTGCATTGGTCTTTGAACAAGGTGTCAAATTGTCAATGGAAAAAGGAGTGCAGAATCGTGATATATTGAGATGGAAGCTGCTCAAACTATATACTCTATGCGCTAAGGCCTAATCCGGTATGGTACAGAAGCTGCCTGACTGACACAGGTACATCTCGGAGATCTTTGGCAATTGATACGGAATAGTTTTGGATTACTCAGATAGCTTCAGCATAGTGTGTAAATGATGATGCCACGTCCGCGGCCAGTTGAAGGCTGAGTGTCTCGTATATTGTGAGCGTCCATATAATTCTGCGTGCAACTGTAAGTTCCAATCCTTTGCTAGAGTATGAGGGAAGAGCTAGCAGTTGCCATAAATGGGACAATACTCTGAGAATTGTCCCTGCCTTAGGTATCATTAAGATTTCGACAACTATACTACAAAGAAGTGGCTCAGTTCATGATATCTCCAAAAAAAATATACTCCATAATGTGCCGTTGGAGGACCGTTACAGTTGCTTTGCTTGGTTGTGGCAATGTGACTAGTACTCCGATTATGCTTTTTTCGACTTCTATGAGTTATGCGTGTTCCATGGGCGTGTGGAACTACATATAGTCGTGTAGCCCATTATGCCCCTGTATAGACTTCATGAGATATACTCAAAGTGTTAGATTGGCATAATCTTCTCATAGGTAAAAGTGATTTGTGAAGTGTATTGATTGAGTTAATCTACACAAGCTCATTGGAGCTTCCCTTTTATATCCTTACTGAGAGCCGTCGCACTTGCAGTGTCGGTGGTCGTCACCCACTCCCAATGACCTGGACTGCAGTCACGCTTCTCAATACAAGGAGTAAATTAGTTAGAAACAGGCTCCCGCAAGACTTGAGCTTTTTATCCCACCCAAAATTGTTCTGTTGCTGATTCCTAATGGGTTGTCCCCATTGTTACATTTCATCTTGAATTTTGCGTTTTTCTATAGTTTCAAAAAGCACTAGGAAGGTCTGTACACATTGTTTTGTGTGGTGGAAGGCTGTTTGCAAAGAATCGTTGTAGGTTAAAGCTTTGTCTCTTAGTGGCTGCCCGACATAGCCGGTCTGTGCCTGAGCATGAGGATGACTCGACTCCAGTTGTGTTCGTCGAAGCGGTAATTTCCGGTTGTAGGTACGATCTGTTGTAATGCAGCAGGCTGTATCGAATCTGTGCCACTTCTTTCCAGGACAAATCGGTTCCATGAAGATGTGGTGCAGTGCAGTCTGTGCATCTCAAGAAATGATTTGAGTACGATCACGTCTTACATGATGAGATGTAATGCCCAGAGTCATACTATTTGATGCATTAGTTGAGATATCTGAACTTAGGTTTACATTTATACCATGGTTTAAAGCAGACTTTGTTCTCTCAGCCACAGTTGTTAACGGAGTAGCAGTAATGCTATTGGCGGGTTACTGACTGCTTTGGATATAGTGAATTTACAAAAATACGACACAGCAGTAGCACACTTGGTTAAATGATTATGGAAGGAAAAAAGGGCATGTTCCCACCGGGCCTAAATGCAGGTCTTTCTAAAACGATAACAATACTATTCGTACAAGATACACTATGTGATACACAAAATGCAAAATTTCAAGCATATGATAGTCTTTTAGCTTTAACAAATGGGCATGTTTGCAAAAAAGGAAGCTATGGGACGAGTTTTGAGTTGTGGACAAAAAAGGAATATGTGACTGCCACCTACCCGAATCGAACGAGCGATCTTCGCATTACAAGTGCGACGCCTTACCACTTGGCCAAGGAGGCTTTGCTTATAATTAAGCTATAATAAGATCATATATATACATTGCCAATGTATCCTACATGCATGCGGAAATCCGCATATTTCAACCATGACAACTTCTTTGACTTCGTGATATACAAATAGGGGGGTTTTTTAGTTTTATGTGTTGCAGAAGCTAGCGTCTCGCAGAGCCTTCTCTTAAATATGTTGCAGTTTCATCGATATGTCACCGCCAAGATCTGTGACTTCTCCCGCTTCAAATCTTTGCCTTCACATACATTTAGATGTCGCTCTCAAAAAAGCCGACAGCGATCCGCTACTTAACCTCAAATTGCACAAATCAGTCAGAGCCATCGTGAAAAAAATTCTCTCATAATGCCATTATCCCTATCGACAACTAATTCACCGATCTCAACATCTTCCTCTGAGCGCGGCATACCCCACCGTAAGCCACGGGTATCCCCTGAGCACACTCTGAACCGTGTCCGTGAAAACCAGAGGCGCCATCGAGCTCGACAAAGGGAGTATGTTGCCTCGTTGGAGCTGAAGATTTCCGAGACAGAACGGCAGTTAGCAGAAGCAAGAGCAGAAATAGAAGCTTTGAAAGTCGAAAGAGATACCGCCAACGCTCTTGTATGCTACGACATCTCCAGGCACTTTGAAAGACTGGATAGTGCGGTCGCAATAGGACCATGGAGTATTCCTCCAATAGAATCTTCGTCACCAAACGCGCTCCTCACATTTCCCATCCCAAGTAGTGTCATGGATCCCACACCTACCGCTATGCCCCTTCAGTTCCTTCCTCTTTCTGTACCAGTGGTCGATCCACCGCCATGTTGCACAGACACCGTATCTGCTACCCGTATATCTCCCAAACCATCATCGGCCACTGTCACTTCTACTACCATCACTACCAACAGGACCGCGGACCCAGAGTGCCCTATTTGTAAAACGCGTCCTCCACCCGGTCTTTCAGAGAGTACGACCTTGTGTGCGCAGGCATTCGTGATGATCTCGCAGCAGAACTTTCGTAATCTGGACCCAGAAATAATCCGCATGTGGTTGAGCCGGGGTTATAGGCGCGCAGCAAGGGAGGGCGAGGGCTGCAGGGTTGAGAACGGGACATTGAAAGGGCTGTTAGAGTACATTAGTGGTGTGTAGGAAGCTACATATAGAAGCCAGGATTTGCGTCGGTATCGACTCCTGCCATATAGATGCCCAAAACTTGAGCAATCTATATCATACAACCCAAATACCATATAACGACAATAAACTTTCGATTGACTGAAGGGTTGGTTCTATCGCAAACTTACAAGCTTGAAGCAAGTCTTTTTCGGATTCAGCGAGTCTATCACGAACAATAACCCATTCTAATATTCGATCACTCACTAATCACGACAACCAGCTCGTACCAAGTTTGAGATACAAACAATTTGACAGACCATGTTGTCCAATGTTTTTGATTCTGGAAGACCCCGCATCTTAAGCGCATGCGGGGCATCCCATCTGACACCAGCTCGTGCAGCGGCGTAATCCAAGCAAGTACCAGCTGCTTAAAGTACACATCTTTGAGTACAAAGCTGGGATGAAATGCGTGGAATGAACAGAGTTTCGCAAGCGATGAACTTGTCAATTTTTGCTTGAGCCAGCGGTATGCCATCCTGATCAGTGCAAGGGGTCCAGTGACGTTAAAGATGAGCAACGTAAAGTAATGGTACGAGCATTGAGTATCAGGTGTTCGTACTGGCCTAGTGCGGGGCAATTGACGAGCTTGTACGGTCGACGCTTGAACACACAGACAGCTTATTGCGGAAAGAGTGCGGACAAAGTTCCGTATTCAATGCAGCCGAGTTGTCGATTGCATAAAGACCTCTTTGAGACCATGGCCTCCTGGGACAAGATTGTCAGCCGTTGTAAGCATCGTATCCGATTGTGAGAATGTCACTCGAACGTGTAGACTCTGTAGATCCTACTGAAATCTATGACTATATCATTTGTGGGTGAGTGAAAAATACTGAATGGACAAAGGCTACTCATTAGCTTGGGCTATCACGGGAAGTCTACTGACGTTGATACAGTGGGGGGACATCAGGTTGTGTAATTGCGGGACGCCTCGCTGAGGATGTCAACGCCAAAATCCTCGTCCTTGAAGCTGGACCAGATAATGCAGACCTTGAGAACGTACATATGGCAGGAGGGTGAGCTTTCCTTGGTTTTGGTTTGGTTCTTTAAACACTCACTGCAGGCTCAGTTGGAGCAAGAACTTCGATAGCGATACGGATTGGAATATCATCACAGAGCCAATGAGCAGCATCGACAACAGGCAAGTCAAGGTCAGCCGTGGACGTTTTCTCGGCGGATCTAGTGGTGTTAACGGGACACTATGCATTCGTGGCCCAAAACAAGACTACGATGATTGGGGTATGGAGGAATGGACTGGAGATAAGATGTATGGATATATGGCAAAGGTAGGATTTTTGGACATTCACACCCAGCGTGGTACTGATTTCTAAAGGCAGAGACCATGCACGAGAAAGATTGGCACAAAGCGGATATGTCAGTCCACGGCACCTCCGGACCCCTTCACATTGAGCCACACGACCTGGCGCCCATCTCAGAGTGTGTCAAGGAGAGTATGATTGACTTTGGCCTTCCCTACCATCCAGATATGTTTTCAACTGGTAAGACACCTCATGGTTGTGGTGACGTACCACGAACTATACACCAGGGCATCCGTACTACCGCTGCAGACTTTGTCACAAAGGATCATAAGAGGGACAACATTACCATAAAGACCGAAACCGTGGTAGACAAAATCATTCTGCTCCATGACTCGAACGAGCCCATCGCTACAGGAGTTGCCGCCATCTCCAAAGCTGGCAAAAAGGTCGAATATAAAGCACGGAAGGAAGTCATAGTTACAGCTGGTGCATATTGCAGTCCCACGATCCTGATGCGGTCTGGTCTTGGGCCGAAGGAGCAACTCCAGAAGCATGGCATCAAGTGCGTCGTGGATCTACCCGGCGTAGGTCAAAATCTTCAAGATCATTGCGTACGTAAACACATTTTCAGTGACATCCTCTATATTTGCGTGCTGATTCAAATCAATAGCTTGTTTTCGTATTCTACGAAGTCTCCGAGCCGCACCTGACGAATGACTATCTCGCGTACCACGACAACGCCATCGCCTCAACCTACGAGCTCTACAAAGAGAAGAAGACCGGCCTCCTTAGTACATTTCCGTTTGGTATCTTCGGCTATGCGCGTCTGGACCAGCGTCTTGAAGACTCGGAACTCTGGCGTAACGCAGCACGGGAGCAAGGCCGTGACCCCATGGGCCTCCTGCCTAATCAGCCAAATATTGAGTTCTGGAATACAGAGCTCTATGGCGGGCCGAAGCAATACACCGATTTTCCCGTGGATCATAAGCATACGTTTGCGATGTGCAATCTTCTCTTTAACCAGAAGAGTCGTGGCTCCGTCACGCTTGCATCTTCCGATCCAAACGCTAATCCTGTGGTAGACCACAACTACCTTGCGGACCCGCTGGACATGCTTGTCATGACAGAGGCGTGCCGGTTCACAAACGAGATGATTATGAATGGGAAAGGAACGAAGAATGTTATCAAGGGAAGTTGGCCCGCAAACCTAATGCACCACAAAAACACCACGCGAGAGGACTGGATCTCCCACGTCAAGCAACATGCTACTACCTGTAAGCTCTCCTTGGCATTGCTCGTTTCCTTTTCCTTGGTCTATGACGCTGATGTGATAGGCTATCATCCTAGCAGCACGTGCTCCATGGGCAGAGACGAGGACATGAATGCAGTGCTTGACTCAAGGTTACGTGTCCGAGGCGTTCGGGGACTGCGCGTCGCAGATGTAAGTTCGATTCCGAGAGTGAACAACGGGCACACGCAGATGGTTGCGTATGGAGTTGGGGAGGGTGCTGCGGAAATGATCAAGGAAGACGATCTGAACACAAGAGCCGGATTCTTGAAGTTGACGGCGTAAGATGGCAACATGCGTAGGAACTTGATCTAAAGACCAGGTTTCTTGGAAATCGAGGTTTGTGATATTAGGCGAAGTGAAGTAAGTATCTAGATTCGTTGAGTCGTCGATAAGGACTTTGCTCCGGGCTCGACATTGAGTTCAACGATGCGCTGTTTCTCTACAATCTTTTCCGTAAACATTCCAGTGCTTCTTAAGTTCTTTTTCGCATTTTTCGCATCGTGTCTGCGTCCCATCGCCTCGACTCCCCTCATGACCAATGCACCGACAATCGCAACTCCAAGGATGATATCCACGATATGCACTGCCCACCACCAGTGCTGCACACCAACTCCGCACATGCTGAACTCCATTACCCACTCTCCTTTTTCACCAACAGATGGATCGAACCAGGCAGACAGGAAGCCTGCATAGCCAGAAAAGTCGCCCATCATGCTGCGCAGGGTGATCTCCCTAAGATGTGGGGAAGAGGGGATGTGCGTGCAAGTATTATCATCAAGGACATCATATTCGAGAGTGGGGAAACGACGCGCTTTCCAGCCTGAGTCTAAAGCATCCGGTTCGGTAGGGACAATGGTTTCGTTTCCAGCAAGCATGGTGTCCTCGGATGGTGAACTGGCACCATCACTCTCCGTCTCGTTTGCGGACTGGGCAGGCCAATATGCATCGGCTCGCTCGATCATATCGACTTGACAGGTACTTTGGACGTCTGGCTGGCGCGTGTAGTGCAGAACGTCACACCCTTCATGGTCATGGCCATTTAAAACGATACCCCGTCTGCCCATTCCACCACCCTCTGCATCCTTGTTTGCGCTCAACCCAAATATGCTCTCCAGAACGATCTTACTCCCGTGCTCAGACAGCATGTTTTGCTCCTTGACCCCATGTCCCCCTTCAAAGAAATCAAAGTACGGGCTGTCGACGCAAACACCGGGCTCTTTGTGCAAGGGGATGTGTGTGAGTAGGATGGTGGCGTGGGTCTTGTCAGTGACAGGACGTGAAGTGGCGATGACGTGGTTCATGAAGGCGTAGGTCTCAGCCTGGAGGGAGTCTGTCCATGCGGGCGTGTCAAGGTTCATCGTGTTGAGGATGACCAAGCGAAGAGCTGGCGGCGAATCTTCAGTAGCCTCGGTTTCCTCTGTAATCGAAGTGTTGAGAGAAGATGGCAGCGTAAACCACATGTCCCAGTTGACATTGCCAAATGCTCGTTCGAATCGCTCGACTCGAACATTATCAATGTCTCCTGCATAACCAATATCATGGTTACCTGCAATGTTGATGACGCGCTTTTCCCATGCTTTGTCTGCTCCGAGTACTTCTTTAGTGCTGCCCCACGTCTTCTTGCGTTCTGCTTCCGGCTCGTCATAGTGATCACTTTCTATATACGCGCCCATGGTCGTATCAGGCACTTTTTCCAGCCCACGCATGACGGTACCCCAGTACCTGCCAGCTCGTGCCTCGAACTCACCATCGGTGATCCACTGACTGCCCAGCAAATCACCCAGGACAGTGATGTGTGTGGGTTCCGTCCACCATCTTACACTGCTTACGATGTGTGCAAGATACCAGTCATTTCCCCAGAGGTCGATCATTTTCCTGTAACCCTCGAGCCAAGCGCACAGATCTTTCACTGTTCCTTTGACGGCTGTGAGGAGGATGTCTCGTACATTGGAAGGATCGAATTTTGCGTCGCGAAGGTCACTCGCGACATTCTCAAGAGAAGGAAAGATTGGTGCATTAGGATCTGGGAGCGAGGAATCGCCCTCAAGTTGCGGATCGCCGAGAGCGAGTAGGCGAAAGGGTGCTTGCGACGAGAGTAGCGGGAGTGACGTGTTGTTAGGTTGAGGGAATGCACAACCATGGAAGAAGGGATACAGGTACAGCCATGTTGTGCCAATGAAAGCTACCGGTAGTAGAAGCCAAACGAGGCTAAATAAAAAGCGCGAGGGCTGCATTTATGCATCATCGAGAAGGGGATGTGTAGAGTCTCAGATGGGGGTTGAGAAGTTGCGGACCCCCGAGCAAGCGGAGATCAGGGGTCTTTGCGAAGTTCCAAAAGCACATGCAAATGAAACAGCGTTCTTGAATTGTTAACTGCACCTATCGATGAATTTATTGAGAGGATTAGCCGTGCTGTCACACATTGATAATACTGCTATGTCCTTTGAATGACGAGATAATGACCTCGTTTCTTCGTATTGGCTTTTGTCTACTACCATACGCTCTCTACTACCACTCTTCCAAGACTACGCCGTGCATCTAACCAAGCAGATCGCCGAGGGCGCCACCAGGCTTCGATCCTGACTGCGGAGACTGTGCAGCTGGCGTGCTTGAGCTTGAGGCAGGTGCGCCCCAAAGACCTTGGCTTGTCTTCTGCTTCGCCAGATCACCCATTGTAACCTTCTGCGCTGGTGTCTGCGCCTTCTTTGTTGTTGTGCCAGCAAGCAAAGATGCAAACGCATCACCGCCAGTCTTTTTCGAAGCTCCACCTCCAATCTTGCCAACGCCGCCCGGAGACGTGATAGAGCCAGGCGTGGAAATGCTCGACTGGGGCGCCGGCTGGGGAACAGAGGTGAAATAGTTTGGCCCAGTGGCCTGGTACCCTGTAGGTTTGGGTGGCTGTGAGAAGCTCGAGCTGATCGATGATGGCTGAGCGGGAGGAGAGGCTATGTGATTTACCACCGGCGGTGGAGAAACCGTAGCAAAGAGATCGTTTAGATTGCTGTGCTGAGCCGCAGACTGAGGCTGTGGTGCCGCGAATTGAGTTGTGGAAGTGATGGTCGAAGTAGACGCTGGAGGGGCGATGCTGAACCCAACCGGCTTCGCAGCTGGAGCAGGTGCTGCAGATTGAAAGTCATCGAAGTCATCATCGTCCCCAAAATCGTTGCTCGCGGCAGCTGCAGGCTGCTTTCCTGATGAGCTGGCAACAGGCGCAGGCTCATCGTCCCAAGCAAGTAGATCGGCGACAGGCTCAGGTGCCTTGGGCTTTGGTGGTTCTGCTTTCTTGGATTCCCTCCTTGTCGAGGTCGATGTATGCTCCTTTCGTCGCGGTGGGCTCGCAACAGTCTCCCCCTCATCGTATTCGTCGTATTCGTCGAATCGGTCGCGCCGTTGCTGTGTCTCATTGAAGCTAGTGTCCTGTCCTCCAAACCCTCCTCCATCTCCGTAGACTCCACCAGTGTGGCTGCCATACTCGGCTGATTCGCTTCCAAAGCCACCGTACCGGCTGCCACCTCCACTGCCGGAGAATCCACCACTCATGCCCATGCCCATGCCACCCTCGACACCCCCGAACTTGTTGCGGTTTGCGCGGGCCTTCTTCCGCTCGGTCCGTATACGATCGACATCACTCAGAAGCTCTGCCAGCTCCTTGGCCCTGTTTCTAACGTTGATGCCCTGGTCTTTACCGTTCTGGTCAATGTAGTGGAACTGTCGGAGCATTTTCAACAGTGACACATGAGAGCGAGCATCGTCAATGACTCTCTCTGAGCCGTTCTTGATCAGAAACTCTAGCAGTTGCAGCGCCTGAGACGTCAGCGTGGCTCATGGTGGTGGGGGTAGTATTTACCTTGTAGATTTGCCTCCATTCTTCTGAGGACTTTTCTGTGAAACGCTTGTAAATCATGGGCATAATCTCGTTCAGCAATTGGCTGTTGCTGTCAGCAGAATATTGTGCTTGCATGTGTTTAGTGCGTACTAATTGAATGTCCCGTTGGCGATCTCCTGCATCAGAGTCGAGGATGCACCTGGTCATGATCAACTACCGACACATACGTTTTGTGATGTTCGACATACCCCATGGTTCGTTGTTGGTTGCCTCGCGAACCTTGGCCTCCATCTCTGTAAAGTTCATCACCGCTACAATGACACGTTAGCTGTGGCCAGCTGGCGGGCGAAGTTGCCGTTTGTACCATTCTGGGCTTTACGAAACCCTGCCTTCAGATCGTAGAGCGTGAGATTGCTCACTTGATCCTTAAGACTGTTGAAATCCATGGTTGCGGGTTGTTAACGTTGTAGCGTCTCTCGACTGACTGTCTTGAGGGAGAACTGGTGTGGCAGCAGTTGGACGCAACTCGGTTCCGGTGCGTCAGGATTATGTCTTGGTTATTTTCGTCTTTCAGTGTACAGCGCTGTACACGTGAGAATCTTGCAAAGCGCAGAGGCTCTTCGAGTGAAATGGCAACTGCGACTGCAACTGCACCTCATCGAGAGCGGACGTCCATCAAGGGATCACCGGGGGTGAGCGGGCCAAGTGTCCATCACGTGCCATCACAGTTGCCGATCGAGGAGTCGACGCAGGTTGGTGATTGGAAAACATGATTTGAGGCATCCAAGATTCTTGATGAAGTATATGTTTTTCTTTTCGTACAGCCCACTGTATAGAGGTTCAGAGGTTCACATGCTCAAAAACCAAATGCATGCATGTTGTGATGCAGACAATCTGAATTGACGTTCAGGCATTCCTGAATTGACACGCCGAACGAAATCGCGCTAAGAAACTGGAGAGCTTCGAGCTTCGTCCATCTAAAATCTCAAGTCTCTGGACTCCCACTTTACACCATCGCCATCTGTACAATAGCCATCTCTTCTGGGTCAATTGTACCATAATTATCCATCTTGCATCTTGTACTGCACAACCGCTCGCCTAGGGTTCTCTTTACAGCCTTTGCTGCCACCGCGTCTCTCGAATCCGGTTTATCCGTTCTACAACAGTACTCAAGCATCCAGCTCACCTCAAAGAGTAAGTGTATATCCTGTTTGGCTCTGCTGAGCCCCGCACGCCACACCTCAGCCGCGGCATAACAGCACATATCGCCAGATGCACACAAGAGCTTGCTGGAGCTTCACCGCGCCTAAGGATGCATCTAACTGCTTACAGACCCCACCGCACCCCCGCGCCCCACCATGTCTACTTCTTCCACTGTCCTCTCGGCCTTCCGTCGCTCCACCACTACTTCTCTCCGTCTCCGCGCTCCCGTCAACAAGCGTTTCTTTACTCCCTCAGCTGCCAACATGGTGATCAAGACTTATTTCGACGTCCAGTGGACTGGCCCTGAGGTCACCGTCGACCAGAGCGGCAATGTTACCAATGTCGGCTCCGTTAAGGGTGAGCTGCCCCGCCATGCTCTGCTCTCAAGCTCTGCCGCCGAACTCTCCCCTGGTTTGGAAGCTAAGCTTCATGTCTGCATTTGATAAGCATAGTTGCTAAGTCAGCGTCTGTACAGAGCAAACCGGCCGCATCAACTTCGAGCTCTACGATGACGTCGTCCCCAAGACGGTCGAGAACTTCCGTGCTCTTTGCACTGGTGAGAAGGGCTTCGGCTACCAGAACTCCAAGTTCCACCGTGTGATCCCCCAGTTCATGCTCCAGGGTGGTGACTTCACCCGTGGTAATGTATGTCGTGCAACGTGTTTCTCTGCGCATACCATCTGTCCAGGCAGCGCCGGCTAACACATGCAGGGCACTGGTGGAAAGTCCATTTACGGCGAGAAGTTCAGCGATGAGAACTTCAAGCTGACCCACAACAAGCCCTTCCTCCTGTCCATGGCCAACGCCGGCCCCAACACGTAAACAACGCCCCCGCCCACTTGGTTTTGCAAAGCTAACACACTCCAGTAACGGCTCTCAGTTCTTCATCACTACCGTCGTCACCTCGTGGCTTGATGGCAAGCACGTCGTCTTCGGTAGTGTTCCCGATGGTGATGTCGAGTCGTACAGGGTTGTTAAGGCGATTGAGGCCTGCGGCAGCGGCAATGGTGCCATCAAGTACAAGGAGGGCCCACCTACCATTGTCGGCGCCGGCGAGTTGTAGGTGAAAGCTGTATAGAGTAGTAATGGGAGAATGAAAGGCGTTGTCTTTTTGGCGCATTCGGCAGCTTTTGCGGAAGCAGCGATGCAACTGGAGTTCAGTCCCTTCTATTCAGTAGCTATGAGCGTCAATTGGATCTACTGATGGTCATGCAACATGGTAATATCCACTCATGCCTCGTTGATATGATGCACCTATGCTTCGAATTGTTCCAAAAATTATCCATCTGATGAGGGGCACTTGGCCACCCCGCTGTTAGCTCCCCCACGTCATCACCGATAACTCCCGAGACACTCACGGCCAAACTTTAAAAGGAAAGGCTTCCTTGTCTGGTATTCCTGCAGGTGCCAATGGACAGCCCTGTTGAGGACTCCTCCAGCAGGAGATGTTTCTGTAGGGCTTAGTGTTGGCCTGGTGACTGTTTTTATATAATCAGGACGTCGATGGACTTGACAGCTTCGAACGATCCATCAATATCTTACTCTTTTTTCTGCCCGGGATCACTCTACTGCAATTGTCTCTTCTACAATCGTCTCTACTACTCTTTCTGACTGAGTGGTTCTTCGCTGTTGTATCATTTTGACTGAACATCTACAATGGCGCCGTCGCTCCATCCAGCAACATACGGCATCCATGCCGACGACCGCACAAATGTCCTCACTGATGTCGCCCCTGCAATCCACACCTCAACTACCTTCCGCTACCCCCATGATCCCAATAAACTCGTTCCCGTATCCCCGGAAGAAGGAGAAGTCATCGACCTCAGCACACCACTCGTCTACTCCCGCTTAGCCTCTGCGAACATCAACCGACTCGAGACCATTTTGACTCCACTCATCTATCCAAAAGCCGAAGACGGGGAGTTTGAGAGCCTGGCGA
Organism: Leptosphaerulina australis; assembly: GCA_026120165.1. Classification (NCBI taxonomy): domain Eukaryota; kingdom Fungi; phylum Ascomycota; class Dothideomycetes; order Pleosporales; family Didymellaceae; genus Leptosphaerulina; species Leptosphaerulina australis. The sequence continues at coordinate 35,462 of JALRMI010000301.1, forward strand.
ACCATGTCATCTCCTATTCGAGCGGACTGAGCGCGTTTCATGCACTCCTTGTCAGCGTAGTTCCAAAGGTTGTCGCAATCAGTGGCGGCTACCACGGCTGTCACGGTGTTTTGGATCTGCACAAGCGCATGCACGGTGTGAAAACAGTAGACCTGCACGATTCTGAATCAGCTTGGGATGCCAGCGGAATCGGTAAAGGCGATCTTGTCCATCTCGAAACGCCGCTCAACCCCACCGGTGAAGCTTTCTCTATCAAACACTTTGCGGACCGTGCACACGCCCGTGGGGCGTATTTATCTGTAGACGCTACTTTTGGCCCTCCAGGCTTGCAGGATCCGTTCCAGTGGGGTGCGGACTTCGTAATGCATTCCGGGACAAAGTACATTGGTGGCCACAGTGATATGCTCTGCGGTGTCCTCGCTACATCTGCCACGCCGGAGGGTCTCAAGCACGCCCAGGGGTTGCGCGCAGACCGGATATTCCTTGGCTCTGTGCTCGGCTCGCTGGAAGGTTGGCTTGGTGTACGGAGTCTACGGACCTTGGAGTTGCGCGTTCAGCGACAGAGCTCTAACGCGGGCAGGCTCGTCACATGGCTGGACGATGCGGTGAATGGCAAAGGCCAGGATAGCGAAACCGTGAAGAAGGTTGTGAGTAAGGTCACGCATGCGAGTCTGCAAAAGGATGATTTAGGGTGGTTGAAAGAGCAGATGCCCAATGGATTCGGGCCGGTGTTTAGCATCTACATGCATGAGGCAAAGCAGGCGAGAGTCTTACCAAGTTATCTGAAGCTCTTTCATCATGCCACCAGTCTTGGGGGCGTCGAATCGCTGATCGAGTGGCGGAGGATGTCGGACGCCGACATTGATGATCGCTTGCTGAGGGTCAGCATTGGGGTTGAGAACTGGGAGGATCTGAAGAACGACTTCCTCGGTGCTTTCAAGGCACTGGCCAAGGGCACAGAGAGCACTGAAAATGCTACTGAGGGTTCTGCCGTGCAGGTCGGACAGGAGGGGGCAAAGGTTGAGGGAGCAGGACAGGGCTCTGTTTGATGGCTTCCTGACATTACGAGAATACATTGCATTTACCAAAATAAAAAAGCAGAGTGTACTCCGGTGCGGTACAAAGGGCTAGACGAATTTTTGCATTTGCACATGTTCAAATATGTTACCTCCTAAGCAACACCGTTCTTTTCGCACTAAAGTTTCGATTGCCGCGAAAGAGCAGTGCAGTAGTCACTTTCCCCGTTCGAAAAAACAAACACAATTAAAACGAATAAGTAATTTACTATCTCATTTCATTCATGTCTTCAAAGTCGTTTAGAAATCGACTATGAATATGGTCCCAAAGACCCAAGGGGCACAGAATCCCAACTCAAGAATATTCCGCACTCCATGCTAATGCCGCTGTAAAATCGCTCGTGTAGGGGGGGGGGGGGGGGGGAACCCCAAGGGGCCCCCAAACCCCAAGCTATGCTTTGCAACCAAACGTGCCCAAAAAAAGAAAAAAAAAAAAAAAAAAACGGAGAAAAACGACGCAAGTTCCCCCAAAAAGGCGAAACCCAAAAC
>JALRMI010000302.1:0-36924 GCA_026120165.1 Leptosphaerulina australis
TTCCGAGGTGATGGTAGAAAGGCTCTTTAGTCGTGGACAGGATTTGTTGGATGTACGGCATACGTCTTGAATGCAGAGACTATGAGGCGGATAATGCTGCTGAGAGATGGATATAAATCCGAAGCTCCTCGATAGGAACAACGAATAATACGAATAATACGAATGATTACGAATAAATGCACTTTTATTCGCATTCGCATTTGCAACAAAAAATGCTGCGAATATGAATGAAAAGTTACGAATATTCGTACGAATGCGAATATACCGGTTATTCGTGCCCACCCCTAATACAATGCAATACATCCATCCCGCCTGGCCAATATGCGCTATCGATTCTCTTACCGTAGTTCTGGTGCTAGAGATGGTCATTTGGCATGTTAGGTCTCAGGTCCAATCACTCAAACTGGCGCCGTTGTTGCTTGATTTGATTGATTGGTTGATTTTCATTTAACGTCTATGGGAGTCTAAGACTATATAAGACGAGATGATTAACTCATCTAGTAAGAATCTGTTGTTTCTAGGGTTGTTCTTCAATGAGAGTACAAGATGTTGCTTGATTTGGTTTGGTTTGATTTTTGATTTAACTTCTAGGGGAGCCTAGGACTATATAAGACGAGATGAGCGAGAGCCCACCTGGTATTGTATTGCCGTTTTCAAGTGTGTGGATATACACAAGTACAAAGGATGTTGTGGGATTTATCCCAAGGTTGTTGTTTGATGCATTCGCAGCTCTGGTAATATCAGTGAACCAATAGTACAGTACTAGGGGTTTAGTTTGGTCCAAGCGCCCGGACCCTGAACACCAGAATTCAAACGCGCAACCAGCTCGCCATACAACCATCACCATCAATGCAACAATATGAGCTCTTTTGCTGCCCAAACTTCAGCGAATCGTGTCGCAGGGGGTGAGTTATCAGTTAGTCAGAGGGATAGTATTATCTCAAAGCATGAGGCGGGTATTGGGAGCCGGGAGTTGGCGGAAGAATTCAGGTGTTCCCAGCGCACCATCAACCGAACAATACAACGATTTCAGTCCACCAACTCAAGTCAATCAAGAACTAGATCTGGCCAGCCGCCTAGATCATCTCGTAGAGAAAAACGATATCTTTTTCGCCTAGCCAGACACAAGCCAAAAATAGAATACCGGCAGATGCAGCATGAGCTGGGGCATTGGCTTGATGATTCCAACCTACCCACTGTTTCCTCCACTACTTTACGCTCGGCACTGAAAGAAATGGATATCCAACACTTCAGAACTGTTCGACGACCCAATATTATAAGATCCGTAGCCGTACTACGCCTTAAGTATGCTCAGGAGGGTCGTATGTTCAACTGGAAAAGATGCACCGTCAAGTCCAGCGACGAGTGCAGCGTCCAACGCGGCTCTGGTCGAAATACTGAATAGTTCTTTGGCCTTCCGGGGGAGCGTTATGACCACGATAAGATCACTGAAATGATAAATCATCGTGGCCATCAGCAGATGGTTTGGGCTTCGATATGGATCGACTCACGCGGTCGAATTGGAAGGTCCCCCCTGGTGATCATGGAGAGGGATGAGACGACTGTAAAACGAGGATATACAAGCCGGTCCTATATCCAAGCATTGGATGACGGTCTCCTGCAATATTATCGTCTAGGCGAGCGGTTCATGCAAGATAATGCTCGTGTTCATACGTCCAGAATGACCAAGGAGTATTTAGAGCATCACGGGATCTGGGTAATCGAACACCCCCCTATTCACCAGACCTCAATCCTATTGAACACATGTGGTGGGCTTTGAAAAGAGCTATGTATAAGACCTACCCCAATTTCAGCACGATAGGTGAGGCTCAGGAGGATTGGGAACAGTTCTGTGAGGCAATAAAAGAGGTATGGTTGACCATACCAGATTCACTCATTCGCAAGCTTATCTACAGTATGCCTCGTCGTCTAGCTGCAGTGGAAAAAGCGCATGGCTACCAGACGAAATATTGATATTTTGCGAACAATTTAAGACATTAATCTTCAAATTCGGTCTGCATTTGAAAGTGTTAGGGTAGGATTAGAATCAAGGAGGCAAAGTCGGCGAGGTGGTTTGAACCGAAGTTGGACCGAACTAAAATCGGGCATTGTACCTAGGCGTAAGGCTGTATACATGCAGTAGATATTACAGGCTCAAATTTCTGTGTGCGCTGCGCGATTTCAGTTTCGGACTGCAGTTTTGGCGGGTTGGTTGCCGACTGATGATAGTCAACCGTCGCCCGTAGTGGTTCATTGTGAGATAAAGCCTTACGATAATTTCCTTAACATGGCGTGACCCAAAGTCGAACCACCCCATCTTACGACACAACACACCACTCGACGCGCAAATACGCGCCCCGCGCTGCATGGATGCCTCATTGCAGGAAAGTGGCATGTGTTATAAAAGAAGCAAGACTTGACTGGTTAGAGACCACACTCAATTATTGACACCGGCTCACCAACCAATGCGCGATAACCGGATTACAAGACGAGAGGAAGCTTCATAGATCGAAGCATTCAATTTCCAGCAATACAAAGTGCCTAGTATGGCTCCTCTACAACGCCGACCGATGCAACACATTGACCGCCGAGATCTGTATACAAACCTTGAAACACGAATACAATATTTGCAGTCATTCCTCGACTTCAGCTCACGTATGTGCAACAACACGATTTTTCTGCCCCGATTTCTGATCAGTCACAGGCGACATCGAGAACCTCGTCACTGGAGCCAAGTACATACGAGCGCTCATCCCTGCCGTAGTGAACATCGTCTACAAGAAGCTGTTGCAATATGACATTACCGCACGAGCTTTCGAGACGCGATCGACGTCATATGAGGGACCTGTCGATCCTAATCTCAGCGAAACCTCACCTCAGATCATGCACCGCAAGATGTTCCTGCGCGGGTATCTGAACAAGCTATGCAGCGATCCTTCGAAGATGGACTTCTGGAAATACCTCGACAAAGTGGGCATGATGCACGTTGGACAAGGGCGGGCTCATCCATTGCATGTGGAGTATGTCCACATTGGTGCTACATTGTCCTTTGTGCAGGACATCCTGACCGAAGCCATCTTGTCGCATCCAAAGATGAGGATGGACCGCAAGATTGGACTTGTCAAGGCGCTCTCGAAGGTGATTTGGATACAGAACGACTTATTCGCAAAGTGGTATGTTCGGGACGGCGACGAGTTCACCGACAATACTCTTGTTCCAGAGATCGAACCAGAAGGCTATCTACACGGGAAGAAGATCCTGCACGATGGAAGTGAGAGCGAAAGTGAGATTGAAGATGCGGCCATGGCAGCTGGATCGTGTCCCTTCAAGAATCTGGCATCACAACCACACGGCAACGGCACGCTACGGCAGAGTATGGAGAGGGTGAGCTTGGATGATTCTCCACAAAAAGATATAGCTCGTTCGCCGGAAGCCGAAAACATCCGCCCTACCCCTACATCACCAAACGAGAGAACATGTCCTGTGAGTACACTACACGAGCGGTGAGCAACACATAGATGTCCGGTGAACGCCATCTGCACATTACAGTATGAAGCGATGCAATTCGCAATGTATGCCCTTGAGGCCAGATTTCTTGGGGGAATGGTAGACTTTTTTTTTTGTGCAGCCAGTGTTTACCAGGATCCACTGGTCTTTTCAGGCACATATCGTCATGATCGACCATGATCAAGGCCAGACAAGGACATGATGTTTTTGCGCAAGAGACAGTGAGCTAGTCAGGGTTTTTGATAGACTTTTGTGTGTGCGGCCAGGCCTTCAGCAATGCCCAAGATTTGCTCACACGGTCGAATTGAATTAATCATATGGCAAACTCCACCTCCACTCAAAACTGTGATTTAAGTTCTGGAAGACATACACCAGGCGATCTATCGTTTCGCGAAACCACGGAGAGCCCGGGATCCCGGTTGGACTCTACTACACTATCATAGACAACACCGGACGCCTACCCGTGTGCCGCGGCCTAGCCTCGGAGACCCAGCACCCAGCAGCAGCACGCCTTGAAGCTGAACTCTCGCATTGTGGACAGCTCCACGCTCACCGACTCGATGAAGGAGCCTCAATGACCACTCGAGAATGCGTGCACATAGTAGCGCCCCGCATACAGGCAAGGTCGATCCTCTTATATGGCCACGAAACAGCGCATCATGGTGTTGAGCCGTTTCAGCGTGGCTGATGGCATATCCAGCCGGGCCCAGAAAGCCGTGGAACAAAGGTGGCGCTTTGCCCTTCGATCATCTTGACAGACTTGCGCAGGTCGATGTTCCACAGCGACGACGCGGCCCACCCCGCCAAAATTGATTGCGATGCGCTCTGAGCCTTTAGGAAGTGTGCTGGCCAAGAGGGATCTGGCTGCGGCGGCGAGCCAGTGCACCAAGGATTCTATGCGAGACGCAACACAACCGCGCTGAGACAGTTGCTGCCAGCAAACGTTGGACAAGTCAGCCAAACTTAGTGATGCGCCCCAGAGCCAAGAGGCCCACAATGATGTATGCCTAAACTTTCACACGACTCACTGACGACGAGTGGCAGCTGCGAGGGAGAGCACACATTCACGCGCATGGCGAGCACTGCAGGCCACTCGGTCTCACGGACAAACAAGTAAGATAATGTGCGAAATTCGCTCATGATGTATTGCTTTGCCAACAGCCAAGCGGGATTCCACGGTAGGAATTGTATGACACGAAGCCAATCGTAGCCGATCAGGGGGACGGTATCCCTGTCGATGACTGCACTTCGGGACTAGCGCGCAAATAAGCGTGCAGCTCTCCATAGCAAGAGCAGCCCCCCAACTTCACAACTTCCCAACTTTGGTCGCAAACAACACAACCCACCATCTCCCTCTCATACCCTCCCCTCCCACCACTACACCTTAAAACGGTTTCCTGTAGCGCTGCAAAGCTGCTGCACGTCCGTCTCTCCAGGATCACGATCTGTTCACCCAGTATTCGGATTCCGCAGTGTTGATTTTCCCATCCATCGGCCGATCTTCGCTCTTGGACACCACGTCACCACAACACCTTAGCTGCCTGTTGTTCCCCTTCTTGCACTCTCTCATCACGCCTTCTTGATACCCAGTACACGTTTTAATATCGCGCGAATTTCGCCATTTTCTTCTCGACTTTGCGCACTTTGCTGTTGCGCCTGCCACGACGTTGATTGACGGCGTGACTGCTTCTTGGACTTGAATGCGCCTGACGATCGCAACGACAGATGAGCGCAGTTGTCTCTAGGCTTCCACTTCTTCATTCCCAATGCAGTCCATGTTTCGCCTCCCATGGAGTACGGAGTCTCCAGGCGATAGGATTATGGAAAAGGCTACGTTGCACAAGTCAAGACAGATGCCGGTTGTTGAAATGCCCGCCTTCAATATGAGTCAAATCAAGCGGAAGGCAACTGACAGTCCTGAACCGGCACCGTCGCAGAATGCCCATGTTGTGAAGAAGTGGAAGACCGCGCAAGGCGAGATGAAGCCAGTGGTGGCGAAGAGCAGCGCAGGCTTTGCAAACGGTGTGGCGCCTGAGAGTGCGAGGCCTGAGGTTGCGCAGAATGTGCCCCAGGCAGCTTCTGCTGATGTTTTGGATTCGCGACCAAAGGCACCACTGCCGAGGAAAGATAGTGTGCTGAAGAGCAAGACGTCAAAACCGCAAAAGTCAGATGTAAAGCCTGAGACAGCCAACACTCCTGAGACTTGTACAACGTCTAACTTGACCGCTGCTCAACAAGCGATTGAGGCGCAAATCAGCTATGAGATTCTCTTGAAGCACAACGAGCTCCGTCTTATTGAGCAGGAGTTGGCCAAATGTCAAATCTCAATGGAGCAGCTCAGGCGTTGTTCAATGATTCCATTCCCGGGTACTGAGGGCCTCTCTGAGGATCTCAGTCGAGGCGTCGGTGCAGCCCTGCAACCACCTGCTGGCTACACGGAACCCCAGTTTGCTGCGCCTTGGGGGGTCACAGACGGCCCGTACACTCGCCATTACGCCAAGTGGTTGATCTCGGACATGCGGTTCGACTCCATGTCTGACCGGGCACTCGCTCAGCAAGCCCAGAGTTACTTTGGATATGGTGAGGGCAGGACGACGCGCGGCAGTTTCGGTGACTATGGTCATGGAAACAAGGGCCGCACGTCACGAACCTCGACTGGAATGTTGAAGCTCCCGCCTCTCGGTGAAAATCCAGCACCAGCACCAAAGATTGACCCTCTGCTGCATAAGCGATCCACAGACGGCCAGTGGGTAAGACTCTACTGCGCTCAGTGCGGCCACAGCAACTTCTCCAACACGCAAGGTTTCCTCAACCACTGCCGCATCAAACACAGTCTGGTGTTCAAGAGCCACGACCAGGCAGCCATCGCCTGCGGCGTTCCAGTGGATATCGACGAGGCTGGACAACCCGTCACGGCAACGGAGCCGGTCAGCACTCTGGCTTCCGCGCCTGCAGTGTCGTTCTCTGTGCCCGCTACACCTGGCATTGTGAACTCTCTCGCAGCCCAGCCCAGCCTACTTCCACAGGCCAAGGACGTCCACCGCGACTTCAATGCCGCGCCACGCGAGGAGTCAAAGCCCGTCTCAGCCAACTTCGCCGGCTCGCTGTCAACGCCACATCTAAGTGCTCTTGCTCAAAAGCGCGGCTTTGAAGGAAACCTTAGAGAGCTTGTTACCACAGCTCGATCCAAGGTTGACCTTGACGCGATCGAGCACTCGGATGACGATCTCGCGGACACCACTGCAGCTCCGACCCCGGTCAGTACCAACCCACCTCAGCTAGCGCGTCTTCCCGTTAGCGCCCCCAACAAAGCACCTGCAAGCAAGGCTCCCTTGGCGCGACCGGGCAGCAAGAAAGGCAATCAAGCCAGTCACGCCCGACTTCCATTTTCGTTCCCATCGCCCGTCAAGTCAGAGTGTGATGAGCACATGCCAGCTTCGCCGTTGGATCTCAGCCCTCACACCGTAGAGTCCAACCCGGGCCTGGTAAGTGACCACGACGACGACGACGACGACGAGGATGATGCCCACAGTCAGCCTGACTTCATGCTTCACGACGATGTCGTCGTCGAAGATGCGAGCGACGTTGAAGGTTCACACGAGCGCGCAAGTTCTCGCCACGGACTGAACAGCTGTTGCGAGAAGGGGGAGATGAGCCACAAGCATTAGGCAGCGAGCGGGTTAAGTCGTGCTCCCTGCCATTTTCAGAAATGATTGATGCTTATGGTTCGTAGTCTTGTTTTCTCTTCTCACATTTCTTGCCTCTAAAATCTACGCCTTTTTCTTACCGTCGACAGTTGTCGTCGGCTAAACATGATACCAACATCCAGTTGGCAATTTGCTCTCAGATGCCCTCAAGCTTTTTAACAGCTTGCGTGCGACTGCCTTTTCACTTGCTCTGTTTCCTTCATCGATACCCCGGCTCGATGATTCTCTAAAATCTACATGTCAGAAAAACTCTCAACTCTTACGCGTGCCTGAACGAACGGAAAGGTGTTCTCTAGGCGCTGGATCACGTCTGTGTATTATCATCAATTGTATGAGTCGGTATAGGATGGGTCTATGTCTGGTTAGAGGAATGCCTTTGTTTGGGAAAGGTGCCGGTACACTTTTTTGTACCAACTACGTCTGATCTCGAAAGATCAACCACAAAATTCAGCGAGCGCGCGTCCTCGCTCTTGTATATATCATATCTTTAATGCTGGCGATGACGCGAATACTCAACATGATTGTATAGTTCTTGAATCCGTTCATCCTACGTGACGTTCTGCTTTGAACATTCTCTCTTCCACCTGGTGCCCGTGAACCTGCATTAGCTGACTGGGGCTTCCCTATCGCCGTCCACAGTCCCTATTGGTTGTCTTCCTTGACAGCCACGGTTTCGGATGCGCCTCCATGTTCCCAGTGGCCTTTCATGGATGTACTGCACCTGCTCTTACCAAGCCCTTTCGGCATCCCACACGACGACATTCGTTTTCCTTGTATCCTGAACTGGCTTCTCATCCCATAAATGTAAGCGCCTGCAACATATCAGCACTGGTCTCCTATGATCCTTTGCAATGCCATGCTCTCTTTGCCCAACGTGCTCGCAGACACTGCCTCTTCCTGACGCAGCCCTGGCGTCCCCTCTGTCACACATCCCCTTTTTTTCGACCCAACTGAAGAGATTCACAACTTACTGCCATGACAACACAGGCCAGACTGACGTACGGGCTCAGCCTCTCACCCACTCTCGCAGCTTTCCATATGGGGCTGACGAAGTAGTTCTCCTTGTTGCGATCAATAATGCCCGGGAAAACATAGTGTGCATATGTGGCCGTGCAGATTGTAAGCAGAATAACGAGGAGGAGGGACTGGAAGTTGAAGAGCGCTGTCTGTGAGCGTGTAAGTAGCTAATCAAGCAATAAACTGGAAGGCCATGTAGGCGCTTACCATGTTGGCAGCGTCCTGTGATGTCTTATGTTATTGGGTGTACAGTAACAGCCCTGAGGTTTCTTCGGAGTTCTAATTCGACTCGACCTTTGTGCTCAGAGTTGTGAAGTGAACAGTTGTCGTCGCGGAGTGCTCACTCTCGGTGGGGAGAACATGCACCGAGGGTCTGGCCTGTGCGTGCATGCATGATCGTCATTATCCACCACCGTGACTTTGCGCGCAAACACAAGCACACCGACATCAACAAGCCACCATCGTAGGAGTACATAGCTTTCCTGCGCATCCTTAAATGTGTCACGAGTAGTCGAGCAAATTCCTCGCCATCAAGAAAAAAACGAGAGAGCACACTTAAACGCAAAGCACGCGACGTCACCATAACCTCAGTGCACCGGATGCAATATATCTATCTTGCACAGGACAACAGCAACAGAGATAATAAAGAAGGGGAGAAAGACAATAGGGGCTCTTAAGGAAGCATATCATGACGGAGGTACGCATGCGCCTGCGCCAGAAGGGCCAGCAATTTCCTACGCAAGATTGTAAGTGGCTTCATCTCTCACCTTCATTGCCAGCTGCACCTTCCTTGTCTTCCTCGGCCTCATTTATTTATGGCTTCTTCTATACTTTGGCCGCTTCAATCCTCTCTGCAGGCACCAAATTCCATCCTATTACCGTACTTATAAATGTAACCTGGACACAATCACTACAATGCCTGCGCCAATCCTTCCACGCGTGCCCCTCTCACTACGCCTCAAAAAGTCAAGAACGCTCTTTGACCACCCCCAAGTAGAAGCATTTCTCCTCGCTTTCGGCGACAACGACTACCCACTACCCGAAACCGTCCGTGTGCTCGACGAAATAGTAACCGACTACATAATCGAAACCTGCCACGAGGCGGCAGCCGTCGCACACCATGCTCGCCGTGCAAAGATAAAGCTTGATGACTTCAAGTTCATGCTAAGGAGAGACACGAGCAAATTGGGCAGGGTGTCAGAGATGCTAGAGACAGACAAGGAGCTTAAGAGAAAGAGGAAGGCATTTGATACTGATGAGGGAGCAGTGCTGCAGAAAGGGGATGGGAAAGGCGAGGATGAGGATGCACCTGCTGCCAAGAGGGGGAAGGGCGATGAGGATGTGGAAAGAAAGAAAAAGAAGAAAAAGAAGGATAAAATTAAGAGTGAAAAGTTTAGGGATGACGAGAGCGTGGTGTAGGGACGACGCAACACACCTGAATCCTCCAACGACAGCTTGAGTACAGCCTCTAGTACGGTTGTGTACTAGGTAATGGCTACCGATGTGCTACATGACTACAGACTCGTGTTTTTCATCTTACGAAACCCCAACGGTCCAACCTCCTGGTCCCAATTCAAACGCTACCAACACTTCCGCTCGAATTCGGTTTCCCACCAACGAATAGCAGTTTTCCAAGTGCTACAATCGTTTGCGTAATGCTCTCTTACAAGGCTTGCAATCAGGGCAGCGGCTCATACTAAATTGTGTCCTTGGCCACACTGATAGATCCTGGATATCAGCTGCACTATGGTAGCACTAATGGGAATTTTGACATGAGCATCATTGTGCACATCGAAAGGCACTAGCGACTTGGAAGTCTACTTCCGTTCATTCCACACAACGCACATGTTGCACAGGGCACACATCAAGTCCTCGAGATACTCGGTAGTCAAGTCAAGAGAACTGCAGACACTGGGACAACGTTCACGACGCAGAACAATGATGTAGCATGCATACAAATGTTTCCAATCAAATCATAATTCTCTCTCCTTGATCACTGCGTCAATCATGTTACGACCATTTACGCGAATCCTTGATTCGGTACGTGTAGTAAGATCAACTAGGCGATGGGCTTTTGGGGAATCGTTTTGACGGATAACAACAACAAAACGGCGCGATGACATTACAAACTCCAGCATGGGCAAAACAGGTTTTAACGTCGTGCGTGGGCTCTTTGCCCGTTCTCTCCTGGTTGGAAACACGCGGGTTTGAGTAAGGATGCTTTTGGTCTGCTTTGAACATTTGTCTGATAGACATATACCATTGTCGAAACTTGTTCATAGACACTTCTTCCGGAGACTCATCAGTGTTTTCGAGTATCCACGGTTTTTCCGAACTGTTCTGCATGTTTTGAGGTTCCCCTCTTGGGCCTGCTGGTAGGCTCGAAATGAAGCTCTACACACAGTAGAAAAGAAAAGGCGCCTTACGGTTTAAAATAGGAGCCAAAAGTAGTTTGTGATACATCCCAGCTTTCATGTCAGTGACGGTGCGGAACATTGCTTTTGAACGTTGCTAGAATGTTTCATTTGCTGAGCTTTTGACGCCCAGATGCTTCATGCTCCACAGGCCTGCGATAATTCCACATGGCCTCAGACTACTCCAGACAATGCTTGTATTTTCCGACATGAGAGCTCACGCCCTTGCTCGGCATTGTCATACAGCATCCTCACATCTCCATTCGCGCCCTCCTGCGGCGCTTTGTGCTCTTCGTCGTTTTTTTTTCGTGCTCGCAGTGTTGGTGTTGCCTTTTCTAACGTCTTTGAGCAACACTACACTCGCACGTTAGCCAAAACGCCTAACCCAAGCTCTTAAGAATGCGTCGTAAATCATGTTCAGGCCTCCTGTTGCCTCTGCTGCCTACCCTTGTTACCGCCCCTCCGATCACCACCCTGTTTCCTGTCACCACCCTCCTTCTGATTGTCGCCGGCCAGAGCGTCACCGCCGCCAAGAGTAAGCGCAGCGGTTGCGAGACGGTTCGAAAGATCAATCTGGGTGCGGATAGTGTTGGCAAGGTACGAAACGACGAGAACATCCTGAATGTGTGCATTGCTGCGAACTGTTAGCGCAATAAGCTTTACGAGGAACACGGGATACACATACAAGTCACGTTCAATATCAGCGGCATCGACCTTAGGTGCCAGGCTGAGGGCATTCATCAAGAACTGACCCAGCGCAGAAGAAGGCTCTGCCTCCTCGTCAAGGACATTGTTGACATAGTTGGAGACACGCTCGAGCATGTCGAGGACATGCTGAATGGCGCGTTCGAGCTGGTCAAGGTCGGTTGCAACCTCTGAGGTCCTGTCCTCACGGTCCTTGGCCGAAGAGATGAGCTCAAGCCCCGACTTCTCTGCCTCGCCGTACTTGATCTCGTGGGGAACAGGGATGAACAAGCATGAGTCGGCGGCGCGCTCAGCAGTGACGCCAATGGGTGCAGAGATGTACGTCCGTGATTCAATTTCCTTTCCGGGCTCTGTGGAAACAGTCAGGTGGACTGCAGGGTGGGGCCATGTGCCGTCGCCTTGTTGGCTGTAGAAGTTCTGAATAAGGGCAGAGAAGGTGTTCAAGTCACTGCTAGTTGCATACCAACCAACAAGAACTTCGCGAGGATTGGCTCGGAGGTGGAGGGCAAGCATCTGCTTCTGGTAATCCATGTCGACCTCGACTTGTTCGGCCGTTTCGGTGTGAGGAACGGCATAGCAGTTACGGATCTCAATCTCAGTACCATCTTCACTGCGGGTTCCAAGTAGAGTACCAATCACGCGCTCCTGGTCGGCGGGGCGGCGAAGGGAGTGGTCAAGGACGGAGAAGATAGCCTGATCACGTTATCAGCGCATTATAGAGGCAAGTATCTGGCTGTTGCGCGCACCTGGGGCTGGATGACAACGTTCAGCGGGGCAGTTGAAGGTTGAGCGCCAACGGGGGCGGGACCGAGCGGACGAGCGAGATGGAGGAAGGAATCGTTGTCAGACATGATGACGGGAATGCGCTGGGCGGTGCCGTTAATTGTGCGAGGCCGTCAGGAGCGTTGAAGTCGTGAAGGTGGTGGGGCAGAAATTGTATTGTTCCTGCCAGGTGCGGCCAGCTCGCTAGCACGGACGCTAATATTTATTTTCTGGAGGAGCGACCATACAGGCACTGAAACCTTCAAATACAATTGAAGGTTTAACAATTTTTGAAGCTTGAGTAGTCTTCATCTAAAAGTGAACATATCACATAATTCGAATTATCTGCGCCAGATTGAAGCCGTCTCACCCCCTCAAAAGAGAAAGAAGGAACGATTGAGTATTGCGCCATGGCGTTCTCGAGAGGAGGTTCTCGCAGTAGTGGAAGGGGAGGTAGTAGGGGAAGCGGGAGGGGCAGAGGTGGTGTAAGAGGGCGAGGAAGGGGCGGTGGGGGTGGATATGGCGCAGCGCGAATAAAGAGTCATGATGGCGAGGCGTGAGTACGGCATCGACCTGAACGACCCGCGAGTTGGATACTAACGTCTGCCAGTGATGCTGAGAGAATGCAATCGCCCGAGTCAGAAGACACTGAATCAGAGCTGTCTGATGAGTCTGAAGCTGAAGAAGAGGAGGAAGAGGAAGAACCTATATCGAACGCTTACTCTGTCCTGTTGCAGTCTCTCGTCTCCGCACAACCTCAAGATCGACAGAGCAGAAAGCGCAAGGCACAAACTGAGGAGGATCAATCTACCGGGCAACAAGGCCTTAAGAGGCGCGCAAAGAAGTCTGACTTGAGGTCAGCTGCAGTGGAGGTGCAGGACGATATTGTAGAGGAAGCGGATGAGCCTGCAGACGACGACGAAGGTGAGGATCAGGAAGAAGTAGATGAGGTTGAAGAGGACAGTACATCCCTCGACAACGAAGCGAACAACTCGTACTTCGACCAACACTTTGGCAATCCGAATGAAGATGAGCTGGCGAAACGATTGAAGAGGATAGCAGAGAACGAATGGACTACAAAAAAACTAGAAGCAGGCCCAGTAAAGGCTGTCAACCCGTGGAAAACTCAGAGCTCAAGCCACGTTGATACAGGGAGAGGTGTCCTGCAGGTGCCCAGCCCAGATGATAAGGCGTTGGAAAGGCCAAGGTTCAAGAACATCCGCAATATTGGGCTTAAGGCAAAGTTGGTCGAGAATGCACAGAAGGAGATTGGAGACTTCAATGACCTGGAGCAGACAATAGCACCTTCTCTATTCAGCTATCAGGACCTGCTCTTTGGCGCACGAACGGTGCAGAATGCAGGCCGTCTCCGCAACCTCACTTGTCTGCACGCACTCAACCACATTTTAATGACACGAGATCGAGTGCTGAAGAACAATGCGAAGTTGGCAGCCGCGAAGGAGGATGAGGGTGTGGAGTACCGCGATCAGGGTTTCACACGACCGAAGATTCTGTTCTTGCTTGAGACAAAGCAAGCTTGCGTACGCGTGCTGGATTCAATCACCAGGCTGCATACATTTGAGCAGCAGGAGAACAAGAAACGCTTTCTGGACAGCTTCTCGCAGCCTGAGGACAAGTTCTCAGACGACAAGCCAGACGACTTCAAGGAGCTTTTCGAAGGCAATGATGAGAATGAGTTCCGCGTTGGTGTCAAGCTAACACGCAAGACACTAAAGTTGTACTCAACCTTCTACAACTCAGATATCATTTTCGCCTCCGCACTGGGTCTGCGTCGTGCGATTGAAACCGGAGACAAGAAGAAGCGAGGAGACTATGATTTTTTGTCATCAATCGAAATGGTCATCATGGATCAAGCAGACGCAACCCTCATGCAGAATTTCGAGCACGCGGAGTTCGTCTTCGATCACCTCAACCTCCAGCCTAAGGATCCTCATGGCTGTGACTTCTCCCGTGTCCGACCATGGTATCTCGATGGCCACGCCCCCAGCCTTCGCCAAACCATTATTCTCTCCGCCTTTCTTACACCCAAGATCAACTCTCTCTACTACAAACACATGCGCAATGTTGCTGGCCGCTTACGATACACACCGGACTATACCTCGGGTCTTATCGAATCCCTTTCCTATGGCATTAAGCAGACATTCCTACGATTTGAATCGCCATCCCATCTCACCGACCCGGACGCCCGGTTCAAGTACTTCCACTCTACCATCTTGCCCTCCATTACACGCCTCCCCAAGCCCGCGACTGGTGGCGTTGGTGTGCTTGTTTTCATCCCGAGCTACCTCGATTTCGTGCGCGTCCGCAATTCGCTTGTCGACTCTGATTTTAGCTATGGCTTGATTCAAGAATACACTGACGCAACCGATGTCCGCAAGGCACGATCCCACTTCATGAGTGGCAAGCATTCTCTTTTGTTATACACAGGGCGTGCTCATCACTTCCACCGCTACCAGATTCGCGGCGTGAAGAGAGTCGTGTTCTATGGAGTGCCAGAAAACCCGAAATTCTACGACGAGATTGTCGGTTTCATTGGGAAGAGTGTAGAACGTGGCGAGATAAGCAGGCAGGAGGCAAGCGTGCGCGTGACATTTAGCAAATGGGAGCGATTAGAGCTCGAAAGGATCGTGGGCACAAAGAGAGTGGGAAAGATGATTGCAGATCGCGGGGATGTGTTCGACTTTGTGTAATTGTACAAATGTACTTTGTCATGTCTTTTATGGATATAGAGGGTCAATTTGGCATTGGAAGGCGTTATAATGAGCATGCATTTAAAGACTCATGCAGTATCCATGATGTATACTGTATTCCGTTTGCGTTTGCTTGGTGTCTCTCTTTCTCCTATATCGACACAGGTTTGCCTTACCAGTGCAGGACAGAGGCAGCATATGTAGCAGTGGACATTTCCGTTAGTTGATAAAACGCACTTTTAAACATCTCAGCAAAGATCCAAAATCATGCAAACATGGGGAGTAGCGGATAGTAGAGATGCCACAATCATTGAGCATAAGATCTTAAGTTTCTCAGCCGGTATAGGTTTGAATCATGTACCAATTTTCAGAAATGTATCTAGAGGGCTATCACAGAGCAGATCATGGCAACATGACATTCGTGAGCACCGAGAACGTTCTTGAATGAGCGTCATTACAGTAGCCAGGAACGCATAATTTCATTCGACCAGCCCATCAGTCTCAGGTGAGTGTCACTATTTTATTGCGGAGTAGCTCATTTATCGTGATACCTCCGGATACAGTATTAATAATTGCTGGAATGTGTTTGTTCCGAGTGCATTAAAAAGAACCTTGGATATTAAGAAGTTCTAGCAAAAATTGTTCGTGTTTTGCCTACGGTTGGGAAATGCCGCAAGATCCAAATTTTCATCGGCATGGTCGCCATGTTGTCTCTCAGTGGATACACAAGGTAGAACCTCTGTCTCTACCGCTCTAGAGCAACCAGGGTGTAGTATTTCTTGTTGGAGCAAATGCATCTACGGAAGCAGGAACATGTCATGTGCATTTTAAAGATGCTCAACATTTGTGAAGGCCATTACGCACTTTCTGTGTATGGTCCAAACCTATCATCGTATTGCGTGAGAATCAGACGGTACAACACAAGACAGATACACTTATCCTTCATTGATTGATCTCCACTACTAACTCCTACAGCTCTTCTATTCTTTCAACATATCTTTGCCTATCCAAGACAACTCTGATCATTCTGCCTTTGTCCTTCAGTATACCCTGTCTTAGCGTATCTAGATATATCTCATAGCTGGGCATGTACCCATCGATAAAAGCTTTGACTTGCTCATCCGACATTCCCGAGCCCTTTGCTACGATCATCTTGTGTTCTTGTTCCAAACGCCAAACATACACATTATTAAGATCGCTGGTGTCGAGGTGGACAAAGAAATCGAAATGCGTAGGGCCCATAAAGGCATCACAATATCTCTTAAGGTAGTCATTTACTTCCAATAAATGTGAAAGTTGATGTTTTGCAGGGGTATTAATGGGTAGCTTTCCAGCAAGTGCGAGCAAGTGCTTCTTCTCAACTGTGGAAGCGGGAAGCGGCTGAAAGCCAACACACCAGCCCTCGAACACAACAACGTCTGGCTTTCGCGAGATCGAGTGCCAATCTGCCACGGGCGCTCTATCACCCTCGCCGCCGAACTGACTCTTATCGAAACTTGGGATCTGAAGCTCGCCCTTTCCATTGTACTCTTTCAGGTCTTTGAAGAACTTCGCAGCTAACTGCTCGTCATGCGTTCCTGGTTGACCTCGTACACGGTACAGCCCATTTGTAGGGTCTTGGTCTCTTTGCGATACCAGATCGCTATGTGTTTTGTAAAAGTCATCCAGGGATACGGTGATCGTGTTGAGTTGATGCTCAGATGTGAGAATTTCCACTATTTTTGCTGCCCATGTTGACTTTCCAGATCCCTGCAGTCCTGTAATACCAAGTATGATTGGTTCTGAGGATATTTCGCATTGTTTTTTGAGTTTTGGCAACAGTGTGTCGAGCGCCCGTCTGATGTTTGCTTCAAGCATCGACATTGCGGGGTAGATGGGTGGGATGGTGGTGAAGCTGTATGAAAAGGATGATATTGGTGAGGCAAGTTCGGTCTCAACTCTCAACAAACACTTGGAGTCTTCTTGTATAATTAAGTACAAGATATTGCAATAAGTACAAGTCCGAGGTTGGAGTGTTCGCGGAGGAAGAATGGCCGTCTAGACGATGCTTCGGCTCGGTCTTCTCCCCGCATCTTTCTGAAGTGGGGACAAGCTTGCTGGCACTTTCTGGAGACGCAATGTCACGCACTTTGCTGCTGCGGACACGCACATTTTATATCAGCAATTGTTGGAAAACAAGATTATCGACGGTAAGTGGTGTGAAGCTAAATGTAGAAATGGAGGGGTGATAAAGTCGCTGCTGCTGGACCCTCTTATTTCCGGTCTCGACTTATATTTCAGCACGTAATTGCGACCGTTATACCTCAACATAAAGAACTACCGAGGTGTCTTTGAGTTTCCCTTCGAAAAGAGATTTATCATGAGACACGCAGAAGATGCTCACTCTGAGCTAGGAGGTGTGGACAGCGTCACGCTCGTTGACTCTTCCACCGCTCTCAATCTCGAGGTCTACGCCTCGCCCCAAGTAACTCAAGCAAGAACGGGATTCCCAAAGCAAAGTGGACAATCACTCTCATAATGGCTACAGCAAGTCCGTTCTGACCCGCTATTGGACCACCGAAGCACGAAAGACATACCAAAACACACTGATACCGTGATTATTGGATCAGGCATCACAGGTATGCTTACTGCCAGAGAACATCTTAATACATGGCCCGAAAAGAAACTGGTGATACTGGAAGCACGTGAATTCTGTTCGGGAGCAACTGGGCGAAGTGCTGGCCATTGCAAACCTGACCAATGGCGAGGATTCGGGAAGTTAGAGAAGGTATATGGCAAAGAGCAAGCTATCAAAATCTTGAACAACGAAGGAGACACCTGGAACGCACTTATCAGCTATGTTCAAGATAACAACATAGACTGCGACCTCTGGGTTGGGGACACGCTGGATGTACCAGTCGATGATGACGTCGCAATGGTAGCTAAGGAAGTCTTCGAGCGGTACAAAGGTGCTGGTGGGAAGGTGGACCATATCAAAGTCACAAATAATGCTACTGAAGCAGCACACATATCGAGGACCAAGACTGCGAAGGCTTGTTATGCGTGGCAGGCATCGACTCTACAACCATGGAAGTTGACAGCTCATATCATGCGGGAGAATCTTAAGAGCGGTGCCAACTTACAAACCTATACAGTTGCAATATCTGTCTCTGAAGCCATCGAAGGGAGAAGATGGAAAATCCACACTGATCGGGGTGATATCATGTGCGACAACGTTGTATATGCCACAAATGCTTACAGTGCTGCTATAGAGCCATCCTTGAGGGGCCCGATCACGCCGAAACCGCACATCTGCACGAAGGTGGTACCACCACGGGCTGCCAGTGGCTCACAAGCCATCCGCAACTCTTATGGTGTCCTACTTCCAAATGGTGCTTTCTTGAGCATTAATTCTCGGTGTACTGCAGACGGTAATGTCATGTTCGGTGAACACAATCCTGGACAGCAAGCACTGGATGACTGGGTCGAAAAGCACCCTGAGAACTGCATCAATGACGGTCTTTCTGATGTTAAGGGCATGACCCAATGCATCAAAGAATTCATCGACAAAAATTTCGAGGGATGGGCGGATGGCGAGTATGGACCTGGAGAAGGGATTCAGAACAGCTGGAGCGGCATCATAGGACTTAGCGCTGATGGAGTGCCCTTCGTCGGAGAACTTCCCGGTCGACCTGGGCAGTGGATTTGTGCTGGGCATCATGGGCAGCAAGTTAACACTTCCCTCTGGATTTGCGGTGAAGCTGATATTAAACAGTGGTATGGCACGCATTTTTACTGTAGCACCTGGCCTCGTAAAGCTCATGAGCGGTGAACCCTGGGATGCAACAGGTCTTCCAGAAGTTTACCGAATCACTGCAAGTCGACTGGATAAATTGAAGAACGCGACCATCTCGAAAGTTGAAGTTATTTAAAACCCATGGATACTCCATAGACGAGTTAACGAACAGGGTCAAAAGTGCTACTCCTATGTTCTCATCATGGCGTTGAACTTAAGCATGACTCGTGTACCTTCGCGAACCTCTTGTTCCTTTTCTTCACACTCTTTGCCAGCTCTTTGTAGCGCCTCCTGGCTGCTGTCTAATCAGAACTAAACAATATGTCAGAAAAGTCGCCACATCGCATAAAAGCGGCAGCATAGGCTGGTTATGCAGCCGTTATGCAACTGTCAACCACGGTTCTGGGACGGCAGAGGCGCACACGGCAGGTAAGTTGCGACACAATGAACCGTGGAACATGCGCAGTGTTCGACACTTGTTAACTTAACTTACCTGACAAGGTAATAAAACAAGTGCAAGGACGTGCGTATGTGGGCTCTCCGGGACAGAGCCGTAATTGCCTTTGGCAAGGATAATGGTTGTGTATCCATCTGTCTTTCGCTTCTGAGTTGCTGTGCACTATCACTGCTTTCCAAGGATTATGACATCAAGGCCGAACTTTGGGACGGCAGCAGACCACGAGGCTGCATTGGATCCGCACAGCAACACTAATGTGATTGGTACGCGTCCCAATGCAGTGGATATGTTCCTCCATTTCCCTCTACAAATTCGGTACGGGTATCCACTCTGTTCCCATAGGTGTTATCTGCGAGTAAAACTATACTATGCCTTCTAAGAAAGGGATGAGACAATAGTTGGGGACTCGGAGACCAGTCCCGTAGCGGTTGCCAAGCTTGAGTCGAGCTGCATGGTGCGTTTGCGGGGTAAAGGAAATATACATCCGGAAACCACTGCTGATATAAGGTTGTATAGGAGATCAAGATGGCTGTTTAAGCGGTGCTTTGAGCCTGTGAAGCATCTCATCAGAGCACGCCACTGTAATGTAAGATCAAGCCAGACTTACCATGACAAGCCTCTCGACTAAGCTTGCAGCCCTTGAGGCGGCTGGCAAACCAATTCGAGTTGGGTTAATCGGTGCTGGGAAATTTGGATCGATGTAGTAAGTGTGCGGACAGGTACAAGTTGTTGTATTCGCTGACAAAGAAACAAAGCATCTCCCAATCTCACCGTACAAAAGGCATTCGATTAGCAGCTATCGCAGACCTCTCCCTTGAGCGTGCTCTAAGTGCACTCAAAAAGACCGGCTTTCCGCAAGAGAAGTACGATATCACTGCATCCTTATCAATCGAAGAAGGCCTTGTCCAAGACAAGACAGCCATCACTACGGATTCTGCTCATTTAATAGCTACTCCAGGCATCGATGTCATCCTCGAAGTGACAGGTAATCCAGCTGCAGGCATCAGGCATGCCCTGCTCTGCTGCGAGCACAAGAAACATATCGTCATGATCAACGTAGAAGCAGATGCGCTTGCTGGTCCATTACTGACTAGAAAGGCCCGAGAAGCCAATATTATCTACTCGATGGCTTATGGTGATCAACCTGCACTCATTGCCGAGATGGTAGACTGGGCGCGTACGGCTGGGTTCGATGTTATATGCGCTGGGAAAGGAACCAAGCATCTTCCACAGTACCACTACAGCTCCCCGGACACAGTATGGGACCACTATGGATTCACTGAGGAGCAGTTAGCGACTGGTGACTTCAACCCACAAATGTTCAACTCCTTCCTTGATGGGACGAAGAGCGCGTTAGAGATGGCAGCCGTTGCCAACGGGTGCGACTTGTCACCACCTTCTGACGGTCTCGCCTTCTCTCCATGTGGCGCACATGATCTACCCGAAGTTCTGAAGCCTGCAAACAACGGTGGTCAGCTAGAAAAGGAAGGTACGGTGGAGGTTGTCTCATGCCTGGAGAAGGATGGACGAGCCGTAGTGAACGACCTGCGATGGGGCGTGTACGTCGTTATCAAAGCGCCAGGTGAATACCAGAAGGCGTGCTTTAAGCAATACGGGCTCAAGACTGACTCAACAGGATGGTATGCAGCGCAGTATAAGCCCTACCACCTTATTGGTCTCGAGCTTGGTATATCTATTGCTAGTATCATGGTGCGCGGTGAGCCCACCGGTCAATGTAAGACATGGTCAGGGGATGTCGTTGCCACAGCTAAGAGAGACCTAAAAGCAGGAGAAAAGCTGGATGGTGAGGGCGGTTTTATGGTTTACGGAAAGCTCATAAGCGCCGCAGAATCCCTGAGGATCAGAGGGTTGCCCATTGGATTGGCGCATGGCATCATGTTGAAGCAGAACGTAAAGAAGGATCAAGGTCTATCTTGGGCGGACGTAGAGTACAATGAAGAAGCTCAGGCAATTGCTTTTCGACGAGAAATGGAGTCTATCTATCGAGAAGAGTTCCGGGTAGCAGGAAAGTTGGAGAGTAATGGTACGAATCGTGGGCGTCGTTCGGTCATAGTCTCGTAGCGGACGGTATAGCTGATCCGCTTAAGGCGATGTTCAAAACTTGATGAGATTCCAGCGCGATTGGCACAAATTTTTTTGGCAGGGACATTAGTATCTTAATTTCCATTTTAATACTTATTATTTTTGTGCGATCTTCTTGGATTGGAAACGGCATCAGAGAGAACGCGGTATGTCCATTCCGGTCCATTCGCACCAAACAGTTCTGTTGATTCTGCACTCCTAGACACGTGATACTGTGCAGGAAACCGAAGCAATCTGTGTTGTGCTTATTTTTCATGGTGATCGAGTGATGATCTTTCCCATATTTGCTTATGCGGTTAAGGTTGGGTGGATGGTCGTCAGTCCAGCTTCCGATGGCGTGCTTGAACGTCAACAACCTTCTGCCGACAATTATCAACTCCACAAAAAGCTCCAGCGCCAATAATGGTACAAGAATATGCAACAACTAAGCCTTTGTGGTCTCTCTAAAGCTCTTAGTACGATTCTTGGGCTTGAAGCGTGGATACGCCCATTATTCCCATGCAGTCACCGGTACGAGTTCACAGCGGGAGCGAATCATTTAGATCCATTTAGACTCTCTCTGCCAGATGGTTAAATTGCGATTCGAGTCGTCTTAGACTACAGCCTTGATCCGTTGCTATAAAGGTATCGCTTTTATACCGCCCAAAGGCAGCTCCCGAACCGTCGACCTCATTCATCAGGATGGCGACTTACAATAAGGAAACGGATATTGTCCATCACTCTCCTACACTCTCAACCGAAGCACCATCACAATTAGATGATACATATGAAGCCTACAAAAGCAATCAGGGAGCCGATATTGACCCGGAAGAAGCGAGTAAGACTTTAAGAAAGATCGACACTCGCATAGTCCCTATACTCTTCTTCACCTATCTACTGCAGTACCTCGATAAGAACGGCATCAACTATGCATCTGCTTTTGGCCTGCAAGAAGGCACGAATTTGGAGGGACAGGATTACGCATGGCTCGGTGTGTACTCATTTACCGTGTAAGGTTACCTCCACTAAACATGTCATAGGCAGTATTTTCTACTTTGGATATCTTGCTGGGCAATATCCAGCAGGTTATCTGCTGCAGCGCCTGCCAATGGCAAAATTCTTAGGATTCTGTACACTTGGTGAGTAACATCCACAGCTTTCATGAGTTCCGGATTGTCACTAATATTGTCAGGCTGGGGGGTGGTCCTCATGACAGTGAGTGACACCCTAGCTTTACCTGGATTCCCACTAATGTTTTCAGACTCCAGCATGTCATAACTTTGCTGGCATGGCTACAAATCGCTTCCTACTTGGTCTGCTTGAGGCTACTGTCAATCCTGGCTTCGTTCTGATCATGAGCATGTGGTATACTTCAGCCGAGCAACCTCTCCGACTTGGAGCATACTATTGCACTAATGGCATCGCAACAATGTTTGGTGGGTTGATTGGCTACGCAGTAGGCCACATAAAGACTGGACTACCCCGATGGATGTATGTCTTCTTGATCTTCGGCTCCGCAAGCACAGTGATGGGCGTTGTGATCCTGCTCTTTCTCCCAGATCTGCCGACTACAGCGAAATTTCTTACTGAGAAGCAGCGCGGGATTGCCATCGATCGTGTTTCTGGGAACAGGCAAGGGGTTAAGAATAAACATTTCAAGGTCTATCAAGCATGGCAGACGCTGTATGATCCCAAGACCTGGATTTTGTTTGTCATGGCTGTTGGTGCACAGATTCCAAATTCCGCTCTGACTACAGTGAGTAACTTGACATGATCGCAGCTGTAACGTGAACTGACTCATATAAGTTCAGTTCAATGATCATCAAGTCGTTTGGTGTAGACACTCTTGGAACGCAATACCTTCAGATTCCCGGAGGTGCCGTACAGTTTGTCTCCCTTCTTGCTGGAAGCTACATCTGTACACATTGGCCCAACTCCCGCTGTCTTACTATGACTGTAGCAAATGTCATCTGTATTATCGGCGCAAGTTTACTGGTCGCGCTGCCTGCCAATAATAAATGGGGTAGGCTTGTTGCCCTATGGATGTGTTACTTACAAGGTCTCGGGTTCAGTATGAGCCTTACAATCGTCTCGAGCAATATCGCAGGATACACCAAGAAGCAACTTACAGGCGCAGCTTTGTTCACAGGTTATTGCGTGGGCAATATAATTGGGCCACAGACATTTAAAGACAGCGAGAAGCCCGGGTACAAGTCTGCGTACATTGCGTGAGTTTATTGTTGTCGGCAATGGGCACAAGTGAATGCTAACAGTCTACTCCAGGATGCTTATCGGGTACAGCGTGAAACTGATAGCAGTTCTTGTTCTCTTCTTCTATATGTGGTCGATCAACAAAAAGCGTGACAGGGAGTCTGCGAGTGGTGTCCAGCTCACAGAAGAAGAGATGAGAGCAGCGGTGGAAGCAGGAATGCATGACATGACTGAGATTGACAACAAGGGTTTCCGATACACACTATAGTGGGATTGTATGGCAGTAATGTACCCCTTTTTCGTCAAGTGCAGTAGTCCCTAAATGTATTACAGTAACTCATGAGAAAGTAACCCAAGCGGAGATGAACACTTCAATATGCTCCCGGACGTTCAGAATGTACTTGACCTCTCCGATGATGGATTTGTCGTCGGATTCAACTTCCAACAAGTTTTTCTCTTCATCAACGAAGATCGCGACTATACTTTTATCGTATATGGAGAAACCCCGAGCTAATCACAATTCAGCCTGCTTGTACAGAGGCCCACCAAAGAATTTCTCATGGTGCTGCACCGCGGACCACCCAAACAATCCCTGTAACTTCGTCTGAATTGCAATCCCGTTCATCTATATTGATGACGTGACCTGACGTATGACGGCTGCGCTAACAAACCAATTCATCGCGCTCGGAAATTTTTGCACGGCCGAGTTTTCAGGACAATCGGACTGAGGCTGGACGCAATGGGAATAGGAGCGCGTCGCCTGCCAGCTGTGGTGTGCTCACAGGATTGATTGGGTGTGATTTCCTTAAGCTTTGTGCTAAACAATTTGGCCTCACTGTGTTCACTTCTGCAAAACGTTCTGAAGATTGACAAAGGCGTTGGAAAGTGAAAAGAAGGGTTAATGGTGGCTCTACATCGTCGAATCTAACAGCTTCTCAGTCCAACTATTCCAATTCATTTAACCCCCTCCCCTAGTCATACCTGCAAGTGCTGTTTCTTGGTTGTACCGACATTCAAGTCCGAGAAAATGAGAAGCAGTAGCCTTGCTCATGCAGGCTTGACATGATGTGTCTTATAACTTGATATTGCGACTGGTATGTGATGTGCATACGAAGTCCATGTCGTACGCATCCATACACTCATGTCATCTTGCCGTGACGCCAACCATGCGTTATCTCATGTTACCCCAAACGCCAAGTACGAGATGCAATACAACATGCCATGCAAATGAGTGGAATCCGGACAACGCCGTCGCTAATATGTGCAGACTGTAAAACAGTTGGAATCAAGATAAGGGCTCATACAGATGTTGAAACGAGTGGACGTTGAAGTTTTCGAAAATGTGCAAGACAGTGCAGATTCGCACATTCACAGGTAAAGATAATCAGATACGCCGTTGCGTCTGGCTCAGCAGCCTGTCCGCTCGCTCGAAGACATTGAGAGTATTAGACCCGTGACCAGAGACGAACTTCGGTGTGTTTGGTACTGTAGCCTGTGCTGCAGCACCCAGAGCAGCACTCAAAGGGGTTGCTGGTACCCCTGGGGTACCATACCCACCCGATCCTTGTAATGTAAGACCGGTGGTGGAATAGGGCTGTGCTGTAAAGCCTGAATTGGTGGTAAGAGCCTGTGTGTTCATTGGACCAAGGTAAGAGGAACCACCACTAACACCCATGCCTGGTCGGTTAAGAAACTTGGGAGGTTGTGTACGTGATGTAATCGATGACAGCGAGGGTGGGCCCATCGAGCCGGAGTTGATGGATGTCAAATGTGACCAAGGAGAGCTGTATATGGCAGAGCTGGCCTCCTTGACTGTTTTGTGGAGTGGCTTCATAAGCTGCTTCACATCGGGACTCAAGAGTTTGTGATCCTTGCCCTGTTGCGTATACGCGGTGGCTAGCTCGCCCCAAGCCTGAAACGAATGTGAGTCGTAGTACTTCATATCGAAACAAACAGAACGGAGAAACAAACCTTGATGAAACCCATACACTGCTGCCAGAATTCGGCCTGGCTTCGAGTGTAACTATCCTTTAGTTGCACCTGGGACAGACGACTGGCTAGAGGTATCGTCATCTGCAGTACCTCGTTGCTCTTATCAAGGAGACCAGCAAGCGCTTTGATCCTGGGGTGGTCCGAATCCAAGTCCCGCCTCAAGACATCAAACTGCTCTCGCAACAACCGTGTGACCTGGGGAATCGACGTTCTACAGCTCTCGCTGGCATTCCTTAGTTTCTGGTAAACTCTGTCGAATTGAGCATCTTCGTCAGGCTCGTCAAAGTTGCTTGTCATTGTGTTTGTTCGAGTCATATTTGTAGCCAGTGTAGAGAAAGATTCTCCTGACCGAGGCGTAGCAGCACTGATACTGGTCATTGTGTTTGTCCTGCTGTTTTCGTTACTGTGAAGTACGACAGGTGGAGGTATCTGGTATCGAGCTCGCTGGGGCGGGGATGCCGGGAACCGTCGAACTCGTGGCCGTGCACGTATTGTTCCTGGTGCGTCCACCGCGCTGGGCCTGCGTGAGGTTGTGGACGTATCTTTGAACTGTGCACCCAGGACAGAACAGGCGTTTCTCATCTCTATCAGGCTGCCTTGCTGAAGAAAGAGAAACGTCCGCACCACTTGTGGGTTGGCGTTTTTTATGATTTCCGCACGGTTCTCTGCAATCGATAAGGTGATCGACATAAAAGACTCTAGACATCTCAATGAATACATATAAACACTTTTCGAAAGTCGCTGAGCATCTTCCTCATCTTCTTCTACAAGTCTACCAAACCTTTTCAGCACATCGTTCATAGCACGGATGTTAAGGTAGGTACTTGAAAACCGGCGATAGAAATCTTCCTTCTGGCGAAGTGCTTCTTTCGACCGTGCCGTCAGCTTAATGGACCGTAGCATATGAGAGACGCAGTCATGGAGTTGGGATATCGCATAAAGAAAGTTTCTAGCCGCCTCCACGACGATATCAGGGGCACGGGAGCCATGTCTGTGCTCTCGTACATCGGATAATGGACGATTTGCTAACGTTCGGACTGTGCCTGTGTCTCCGTATCCAATGGCAGTGGCAGGTCCAGAAATAGCGTTAGCAGCATTTGGTGGAATAACGATGCCCTGGCTGAATCCTCGGAAGTGGCTAGTCCGCCGCAGCTCATCGACAGAGCCCAATTGCTCAGACGCATGATGCTTGTTTGTATAGATACCCATTCGTTTCTGGCGGTGTGTTGAAGGACCTGCGCCTTCACTCTGGCTTCGATTTCGCTCATTCAGGCTCGTCGTCAGGACTAACGGCGAAATGGGGGGCCGTGGCTTCATCCCATTGTTTGTCTGCGAAGACACACGAAAGTGTGAGCGAGTTGGTATGGGCGGCGCTGCAAAGCTGGGCGAGTCTGCCTTGCCCTCCGCAAACCCATCCAATGTGCTGACGCTGGGCCGCACAGGAAATCGCCCGCCGGCAGCTCGTTTCGAAGGGCGAGGTGTCTCTGGATTACTCTCCGTCCAGCTCTCGTCGCCCGACGACTCAATTCGTATGCGTTCCAGCTCAGCTCGCTGTCGCTGTTTGGATGCTTGCTGGCGCATGAATTTTTTCACCTGTGTAGCAATAACGGCATCTCGCTCGTTTTCATTCGCCGGCGAGGGAGCGTTGTCTTTGATCGTGCAGACTTCTGGAGGTGGGAAAACGAGCGGATTGCCATCGAGTTTCAGGACCTGCAAGCTGTTGATCTCCCCCAAGCACACAGGCAACTCTTCGATCTTATTCTTCGCTATAGCCAGTACTTTGAGCGAGGTCAAGTTTGCGATCTTCTGCGGTATAGATCTGATCTTGTTCCTGCTCACATCCAGAATCTCTAGCGACGTCATCTCAAGGATCTGAAGCTGGAATCAGCATTGTGTCACATGTCGCACATTTGGGACGGGCCAACGGACGGCACTGGGGATTTCGCGCATAGCATTGTACCGCACATTGAGGTAGCGTAGACGCTTGCATTCTATAAGTCGTGAAGGGAGAGTCGAAAGGAGGTTGTGGGAGAGGGCGAGCCTGCGCGTCCGTCAGTAATCCTGGGATGCTTCTACAGTCTGCGCATTTTCTTTTAGAAGCTGGTCAGATCACACCTTTCGATTTCCGCCCGTATAACATCGATTACCTCATCTGGAAGTTGAGCTATGTTCTTATGACCAAGGTCGATGGTGATACCAGGCTGCTGCTGCTGTAATTCTCGAGGAGCATCTGGTCCACGCTGGCTAATGTCGGTTCTGGAGTGACTGATCGCGGCCTTTGCTAGGGCGACCACCTCCTCGTCAGAGATGGGTACTGGCGTATCGTTGCTCATGACGAGCAGCAGTCAGAGAGACGGACAGCGACGGTGGTGAGGTATGCACACATGCTCACATGCAGCAGTAGGGATCGTGAACAAGGTGAGGGTGTTGGATGGTGGCATTGGGCTAACTGCGTTTATCCCTAGCGCAGGAACAGCCGCACCGACCAGTGCTATTCAAACACCCTTCTTAGAAACATCACCACTGCGCCCCACTGTCAGAGGATGCTCTGACATACTGTGTCCTTCTAAAACATCAAGCAAAACTTCCTTAACTGTTAACATTCTCACTCTCGTGGGAACCGGCGCATTGATATTGTAGCCTCACGTGAGCTGGACCATTATGCTCAAGGCCCTAAGGGCAAAGCCACTGGCGAATCACCAGCAAATACTGGTTCGCCGGGGAGACTTCCTAGATCCGGTCCATCACTTTTTGTCCTAAGGATTAAACGCTTGTCTTCTACGGCCTCTGATAGGGGGACGTTTCGGAAAATATACCTCGAAAGTAAATACACTTCAACCCAGACCACTTGGAGTCGATGGAAACCAGGCTACACATGA
This sequence comes from Leptosphaerulina australis, assembly GCA_026120165.1. Taxonomy (NCBI): domain Eukaryota; kingdom Fungi; phylum Ascomycota; class Dothideomycetes; order Pleosporales; family Didymellaceae; genus Leptosphaerulina; species Leptosphaerulina australis. The sequence continues at coordinate 28,220 of JALRMI010000302.1, forward strand.
GCTCATCAAGGGCTCAACCATCCAAGCAATGATACGCTAGCAAGTGGGTCATGGCAGATCTGACAGTTCATATCGTCATGTCGATCCAACGGAAACTTTGAGATGAACTTCAATTCATCGACGGACAATATCTCCACAATATTGAGGCTCACAGTAGACCGGCGCATGCGCAGAAGTTGCCATGAACTATGACAATTACCCGCATCTCATTCGCCGTTCCCCTCGAGCGGCGCATGAGCTCCAACAAGCCTTTGAGCAACTCCAACTGGACAACAATAGACACGACTGCGATGAGGATGAGGAAGACGAGTATAGTGACTCTGATCAGGAGAACCTACCATCTAAATCACGAAGTCGTCCAGTCTCATACGACCAACTATCAACGACAAGTGCGAGAGAACCACCGCCCCGCTCTCTTTCACATGTAAGCCCACTTCGGTCCCATCCAGTTGCTGCAAACAAAACACCAGCACCAGCATCGTCGGCACCAGCATCGTCGGCACCACCACCCCGATATCGCTTTTCTCATCCCTTCAGAGAACAGCTATATGCCCCGCGACAGCCTGATCCAGCGCCCCGCCGGCACCCAACAAACCTTGTATCTTACAAGTCCGCCAACCCGCGGCTCCACCCACGTTTACGAAGGCAGACTTCTTTGGACACGATAGCTTCGGTGACCACGACAGCTTCTGACGTGTTCAACCGGGAGGACGAGTGTCCTAGAACACCAAATGTGGAGACAAGACCACCTACGACTGAGCCCCCGAAAGCCGCTCCACTGGCCGAACCGGTGCGTACAGCTAGCGTCAGCTCTGCGCAGTCGACCCATTCAACCACGCCTGTAGAGTCAACAGAGAACTCGCTTTTCAAACCGACGGTATCAGTAGAGACCAATGCTCCCAGATCAATACTACAGAAGCTGAAGCCTGGCAAGAGGAACGATTCAGTAGGAACAGATGGAGGAGCCGAACGACTTATCATAGAGCGAACGATCTCAGTTGATCAGAGATCGTACCACTCGACCTCTTCAAGTGCATCCAACACCCAGTCATCGAGCACACCATCACGATACCCGGCCTCGGAGGCGGGCAACTCTCGATCGAGTAGCACATGGACAGCAAGCTCTCATGATATCAGCAGATTGACTCCGGATGAACTCAAAAAGTGTAAGAAGAAGGGTATCAACCCGGCGCTGTTTGCTGAAATGAAGGCAGCCAGGAAAGGGAAGTGGACAAGTCCCATCGCAGGCAACACGTTCTTGTCTTGATATGACACAGTGACGGTATACGCAACCGGGCGGGTCTCTCATGTCGACTCTATAAAGCCCAAGTGCAGCCAACCTCTTCGTGGAGTAAACTCGAGTTATCTGTAAGAGACTGACGCTGCTTAAGAGCAGATCAACACCTGGCTATTGGCTCAACAATGCTGGTGGCAGCACAGTGTTGAGACCAGCAACAGTGAGTAGCATCCAACTCCATATCGAGTGCCTACATACTAACACAGTATCGTGGCTGCAGGCAAGCAAGCCATCTCGCTACTTGGACCACCCTACCCCTGCTGAGTACGCGGTCCACCGTCCCCTCTCCGTAGCTGCATGGCGTCCGCTATCATGCAACACTGCCTATTTATGACGGAATTGCCACGACTCTCAACTCTACCCCCACAATCTCTATCTCCCCGCCGACTGCAGCTTTTTCTCTTGCTATGCATTCATAGATAAAGGGTCACTTACGCAATGTCGACCAGGAATGTGTTTCATTGCATAGTATAACTCACAGGAACTGAGGATACCATGTAGTGCCCAAGTGTAGTACAGTACTGAGTGGTCAGTCTATCCCCAGGTTTATGTCGGGCATAAATTGAAGTGCATGCTGGAAGTGTGTATGCCGAGTGGCATACAGCCATAGTTGGTGGCAGGTCAACCAAGCGGCACTTGACTGCCGCTACCACAATGCCCGCAACCTGGTGAGCTGCCAGCGAAGCTTCTTTCTGCGTATCAGATGAGCTCTACTCAGACCTATAATGTTTAGAGACGGATAACTGGCACGAGATCGATAGCCAGAAGCGGCACAACAACCAATATTAAATGTGACGACACAACCTAGTCCCACAACAAGTTACGCACGTGAACACAGCTCGCCGTCAAGTGGCAACCTACCTACTGATGGCCATCTCAGGCGCGGCGTAATATCTCTATCCCTGCAATGAATACCATGAACACAGTGGCGAAACTCGTCGGCACTTCGACTTCAATATAGTAGCAATGCGAGCAGTAAAGCCATGACCCTCACAGCACGATGCTGTAGTTCCCCTCCCCTACCCACCACCAAGTCCTTACGCTAGGCTCCGTTACAGCATTCTCACCACTTACAACACCATACGTCAACATCCCCGTCCCGTCCACAATTCTCCTGCCTGCCACTGAGGGGGCTTCGCATCTCGCGTCTTGCCGTGCGCTCTGCAAGCATGTCAAACGGCAGAGTCGACCGATCGCGATGCCGCTTTTGCGCCATGAACATGGGATAAACGGTAATGGAGAGATGCCGACTAACCCAACAAGGCAAGTATGTGATGAGAGTTGCAGGCGGGGAAGATGGGAACGAGGGGAGCTGATGGACTTGGCTGTTGCTTGGTTCGCTACAAGTCATATTTCCTGTGTTCGGTGTGAACCCCGCTCTGGTCGCATTTATTATCTAATCATGCATACCAAGGCAGCGTTGAGGCGGCGGGTGCTATGTGTTGAATAATCAGAATGGAGCGAGCATGTGAGCATCAGGAGATAAGAAGATCTGCACGGAAGTAATATGGAGCATGACGCTAATCAGTAACGCACTTGTGTCCATTGGCTCTCCAAAGAAGCAAGGCTGGCTACGGAGTTTTCGAAGCGCGCCATGTGGAGATGTAAAGTTATGAATGCAGGTTGACGCAGATGAAGTGGTGGTAGTGAGAAAGGACGTGCTGATACGGTTTTACTGGAAAGTTAATAAGGGGAACCTTGAGGGGGCGAAACGTCATGCGAATCTGTGGCGCTTGTGTAACGCTTCGAGAAATATTCGAGAAAGCTTCGAAATGTGCGCACGAATCATCTTGTAGATGGAAATCCCGCATTCTTTAACCCTTTGCAGCAATTCTACGGTCGTGAGATATGTGGTGGTGAGGCGCTCACACCATTGCCTGCGCAACGTTCAACACTCAATTCGAAACCCAGTCCGAGTGGAATTTGTGTGACGGGGTATTGTAGATCTGCCTTGTAGCAGATCGCGATTGTAGACAGTGCCCTTCCCTCCTCCCCCCGCATACATCGCCGAATTGAGGCTCTATCTCAGCAATAGTGCACAAGTCGTATTTGGATCGTCTTAAGACTCCACTTGATCAAAAGTGAGCTGTTTACCACGTGTTCTGCCTATCACCAGGCTTAACGATGGCTCTTACATAGCCTCTCCACTCCATTCACTCCGCGGAGCATGCATCACGAAGACGATATGTCTCCTCTTCGCTGGACCCACGCAGGGTCCTTGCTGCATCGCCGTCCTACCCAGTCGTAACCCAGTCACCACCAGGTATATACAAATATTTATATATATCATACACAGCGAACCTGAACAGTATCGCAAGACTTACAAATCATTCCAAAAATGGCAGGTTTTAGTCGGCCCTGTTCTTCGGACCTTGCCCCGCCATTGGACACGTTTCGACCTCATTCGTGCGCCATTTTGCCCGCCTGCCAGATACGGACGGTTACTCTAGCACTACACTCCACTACCAAGTTGCACCTGATGATACTCCAGCACACGTAGCGGATTTACGCGTAAAGGACCGTGGTACGGTTCGGATGAGTTGTGTTTCGTCTGCAGGACTCGCCGTACCACTTCGTGCGAGCACTATTGATTGATAATGGCCAGTGTGGTTTTTGACCTGTGGTACGTTGTAGAGGACGAATAGGGAACGTAGATGTAAGAAGTAAAGGCAGCGTGCCGGGTGCTAAGCAATCAAAGCTCGGTGAGATATCCATACATGAAGTATCAAAGATTGAAGCCTTGTTGTTGCGAGCTCGAGACCAGTGCAATGCTTGCTACTGGCGACTTGATCTTAAGACTTGTCGATAGAACATCAGCAGGAATGGAGGTTGGCCAAACGTGTTGTGTGTGGAAACAACTGCTATGGGGTGCCAGACCCTGCGTCACGTGGACCATCAAACAACATGGCACATTGCCAGATAATGCTCTTGGACGAATGTCGACAGGTATGCTAGTATTGCTATCGTCTTTACACTCGGGCCAGTCAACCCAGGCTCCCACTTACCTTCACAAAGTATTTCCACAGGGCTGTGTCCAGTGTCACTTGGGGTATCAAGCTCTTCGGTCCTACAAATGGGCTTGTTCTGGTCGACGAGCACACAGCCTCGTTATACGTGTGCACAAATCGACATCCGGGAAAGCTGTTGCAGGACGCTCAGAGGTCAATAGACCGACCCAGGGCATTGTATGATCAACGATGCATGCAGGCCGCTGTAAGGGAGCCCAATGCCAATATGAGATTCGCACATGGAGGCTCGGTGTCCTACTTGCGCGCGACCGACGACGTGGAAAGCTCGTTGCAGGTTAACAGCGAGGCCGCGGTCTGGGCGTCGGCAGATGGGCGATGGTGTTGTATGTGCGTGTGTGTGTGTGTGTGTGTGTGTGTGTGTGTGTGTGTGTGTGTGTGTGTGTGTGTGTGTGTGTGTATGTGTGGAGCGTGAGGTCGTGCGAGGGTCTCATTCTCTGACGCAGAAGACGTTTCAAGAGCACAATTCCTTCTATCGTGTTTTCATACCCACGTCAATAATTGTATCGCCATTCTCAACACTCCCTGCTCCCACGCCAAACCCACATCCATATCCCTCAAAATTCCAGACCGAGGACCACGGTGCTACATCGGCTTTATATCCATGATTGTGCTCCACGAAACGATAGTTTTTGAACGGTTGAGTCTTAACGAGTCGTGCGCGGCACCAAGACGGAGATTCCATGACAGCGACGGTGACAAACTGAACAGTGCATCGGATGCGCGTGACATGGTTGGCAGCTCGCCGTAAATCGCCCTCTGGTGGAGTCAATCTCGGGAATGCCGGCCGCATAGGCATTTACCGGCCGGTTGTGCTCTGAGGGTTGCATTGCGTGCTTGATTCTAGTCTGGGGTTGCCGCATTGAGACCGATCATGCACAGAGATTGAGACATCACAAAGTGTATAATCCAAGAGCGGTACTTGTTGTGGCATTGCCAGGTGCTTCATTGCTCTGCGCTCTCTGCGCTTTGGTATCTACTCCAAGCCTTCATCTTATCAACAGCTCCGTCTGGAGACCCCGTGTAGAAATAAACATAGTATCGATACAGTTGCATCCGCCCATTCGTGTCATCATGTACTAGAAGTGACAATGTCCAAACAAAATTAAGAAAGAAAAAAACGCCTTTCCAAGTTGCAACCTCTCGCCAGAGGTATGATTTTATAACGCCGGTAATGTCTAGAAAGCCACGACTACGCCGGTCGTGACTGTGGTATACGCCTATTCGCCTCGCTATAGGCTAATCGAAACGCCGAGTATATGCAGCCCAATGCTGTTTGTATGCAGGTCGCTGAAATCGCATGTTCGTAACCGTGATCGCTTTTGAATGTTGAAAATTTGGCGTAAAAATGTCGCACCCTCGATATCATCTCGCCAAGGTGTCAATCTAGATGAAGCCACCGGGTGAATCGACAACAGCGTGTCCATCCTCTCGCAGCTGACCCCCACTCTTCTTCTTGGGCCAAAGCTTGCTGCTGACACGCTTCCAACTATCCCTAGTTGCAGCGCCGATGCCGTTGTGCTCCCCACGACTTGCACGAGGACTGGGGGTGCCGTTGTTGGTTCCATTCTCACAATACATGTGGGTGGGGTCAGCCATGGGATAGTCGCTCATAGGTGGTGTTCCTGGGGGAGTAAGAGGGTCGCTCATAGATGGGCTTGCACTGCCAGTGTCATCGGTCATTGCGTCACTGCCACTGGTGTAGCCAGATGTGACGCGAGTTGCAGGAGAGCCAGATGAAGTAGGCTGGGAATGGAAGCGAGAGTGTGAGAATGGACGAGATTGCATGAAGCCTGCAGTCAGCGATGACGGTGCCGACGCACGCTGGTGAGCAGGGACATGTTTCTGAGACGTATTGCGCTCGTCGTAGCTGCGTGTCGACGATCGCGTCATGCTAGCTGTGTAGCCCTCATGGCTCATGAGGCTTGGGTGTGCACTTTGAGGGCTGACCGAATTCAGGAACGACAAAAGCACACCCTCTTCCATGAGCTCGTAGATTTTGGTAACGGCCTCGTCCAGTGTTGATGGGTGGGGTGGTACATAAGACTCAGAGAGTGCCAGGAGGTTGTCACGCACTTCGGCAGGAAGGTTGACCTAGAACAATTAGCATGCAGGCAGGATGATGTCATGGACAGACGACGTACCTCACGAGGACCAGACTCCCGAATGTAGGCGTCTATTAAACGGCGCCAGAGCATCAGGACGTACGCACACTCGTCTGAAAGAGGGGAGATTGGCGTCCCTGGATGGCGGTTGACCATCTTGGAGTAGTGCTTGCGGTACCTCGATGCGTCCATGGTGAATTCTAGATTCTCCAGGCAGTGATTCTGCGAAAGGAAGGCCATGAAGGAGGACAATGTGTATGGTGGTGGGGCATTGTTAGCCAGGATCTCGGACAGGTTGGGTTTTCGGCTGTGCGGGCTGGGGATGTTCTTCGGTATAGAGACGGTCAATGGTGCCTTCTGGCAGTCAGAGAGCCCCATCTTAAGGTCCTCGCCGTCAAACTCGTCAAGAGATGACGTGGGAGAGGATATGATGGAGTTTGTTCGTATCGACAATGCTGTAGGCTCAGGTTTCCGAGATATCATAACGCTCCTCCAAAACTGCTTGTAGACACGACGTGCCGTCTTTTTGCTTTGCTCTTCCAGACTCTCACAAGGACGAATTTGCGGTGATATAGGTTGCGCCAGTTTGACGACAGGGGGCACGAGGTTCAGAGAGAACCTAGTGGTAATGGGAGGAACGTGGTGGTATAATTACTGCTCCGAAGATGGCAGCATCGAGGGCTGTGGGTGGTGGTGGTGGTGGTGGTGCAGAGGCGGGAGAGTGCACGACGGGGTTCTTCTAACCTATGACGGGAAGAGTAGCTGCAGACGAGCGCGACGCTCGGGCCCTGTGCAGTTGATAGCCGTGTTTGCTGCTTTCTGCAGGTGCTTCTCGAAGGGCGACACAGAGACGCAGATAGCAAGGATGCAGCGCCGTAGGGTCTCGTTACTGTCGCACAACAGTTCAGCGTGTTGTACAGGTGCGGGCAGGCTGAGAGTAGCCGACGGGGAGAGGCGTGCGAGATGCGAGACGACGGGAGATTTGGGCGCTGGGATGGGCAGGCTGTGATGCGTAGGTAGGCGAGAAGAAGGGACGATGGTGGAAAGTGCTGGATGACGCAGGCAAGGCGAGTATGAGACGTGGATCCAGGTATGCCGTCAGGATTCGAGACAAGAGTCCTTCAGATGGTGCGGCTCAGCGATGGTTATGAGGAGAGGGCGAAAGCAGTCTTAGCACGATTAACGCACCCTGGGTATGCGGGCTCGCAGGTCAGCACAAGCCAGGGCCCACTTAGTGGAGAGTGTTCGTGTGGTTGGCGAAGCTTGGGCAAAGACGGATGTCAGAGTACGATGGGTGCTGCAGCCAGCGCGCGAGGCATGCTGGGGCCGTCCACAAACCATTCAGACAATGCAAAAGCGGCAGGCGCTGATTCTTCTAGCGCTGTGTGGTGTGCGGTGATTGGACACAGGCGCTGTCTTCTGGAAGGAACCCCTGTCGACCCGGGTCTTCCCTCTCTCGCCACCCTCAGCCAGACACTGCCATCACAGTCGCTGTTACAGACAGCGCCTCCATTGCTCAGCCCGCCGTTTCGCTGCACGCCTGAAGCAGTGTGAACGGTCAATGGCCTGGTTGATTACAGATGTCGGTAGACAGGCAGCTGTAGGCCGGCAGATAATGCTGCTCGCAAGCAGCAGTCAGTCACTGTCGAAACTGCGCGCCGCGAGGGGACCGTCGCACCGCAGCCTGCGTGCTCTGTGCCCGGTCTTCTCTCCATCCCAGTCATTCGCAAGCATTCCACCACTCGCTCCGACCCCGGCACTTACTCGGGCCCTTAACGAAGATTACGCCTTGGCAGAGCGTTTGCAGCCGGCCGTTGCTGTTCCTCTCTAATAACCGTACAGTAACCATAACAACTACTTTAGCCATTACACTTCCATCTTGAGTTATCTATAGCCCTCTCACCCATGTGCACCGTTGATCTTTATGTTGCAGCCTCAGTCACAGCAGAATGGCTGACCCAGGTTATGGCCCTTCGCGACGCCGCAAATGACCGTCCCAACACAAGCAGTCGTCTCGCTAATCCGCCCTATCACCCTCCTGCCGTGACGAAGGAAAGCCAGCCGATCCGGGTTTGAGCCTCCATGTCAGTCGTTCTTTGTCCGCTGATGCAACTCACGACAACCATAGTCTTCTCAACGCACTGCATTTGAATCGCGAGGCGGATGCAGCGTGCGCCGTCAAGACGCTGATGACTGTCTTGGGGGGGGGGGGGGGGGGGGGGGGGGGGGGGGGGGGGGGGGGGGGGGGGGGGGGGGGGGGGGGGGGGGGGGGGGGGG